>OZ012735.1:522766667-522999167 GCA_963859935.3 Lathyrus sativus | reverse complement strand
AGCATGTAGTAGTGAAAATGCTAGGATTGTTAGCATGTCAAATTGTGCCTGTTTGTTTAGCCTAATTATTTAAGTTAGTTTGTAACTTAAGTTAACTTAATAGTTTATAAATAGACTAGATCTCTCAGGTTGTTGAGAGAGAGATATCATTTTTTGGTTGTTGATATTCACTTGTAATCTTTGAACATAATAGAGAAACTGAATAGTAAAATAGTTATAACCAATTATGATTCTTCTTCTTCCTTCAACTCACTCTCTCTCTCTCTCTCTCTCACACACACACACACGCGCACACACACACTCTCTCTCTCTCTCTCTCTCTCTCTCTCTCTCTCTCTCTCTCTCTCTCTCTCTCTCTCTCTCTCTCTCTCTCTCTCTAAACCTAATAAGGTTTCTTGTGTTTGTTCAAGAAATTCAATCTTCTCTCATATTTTGATTTATTCTTGACGACATCGATTAACAACAATAGTCGATATCTCTACCATTAGAACATATATTCAATTGATATTACACTAACTTTTATTAATATTTCATTACCAAAATTAATTTAACACCGACTATTTAATTTTCTTCCGTGTATTGAATAAATATACTTAATCATCTTATTTTTTATTAAACTATTATTTAAAATATTTTATTATACAAAAAATACTGATGGATTTTTGTAACAATATTAAAAGATTATGATTATCATTTTCTTCAACCGTACGATAATAATAAAAAAAATAACACTTATTTTACTCTTAACGTTAAAGATCCTTACTAAAAAAAATAACATACAAATGAAAACAAGTTTTATAAACCTAATTTATTCAGATCTGATAACAAAATTGGATTCAAATTTGATATTAACTCAACAAATAAGAAGTGTCAAGAAGTGTCATGTTTACGACATTCTTCCATGTTCTGATAAATATGTTTTTATTTAAATTCTGATTTCCATGTTAATTTCATTCCACTGTGCCGTTTGTGATGAAAGGAACTTGTATTTCTCTTCTCAAAATCTGCAAATCATTGCGGCAGCTCAAGCAGATTCACTCTCTCATATTCTCCAATGGTCTCCAACAAGACAGAGACACCCTCAACAAGCTCATGGCTGTTTCCATTCAACACTTTCACTATGCACTTTCAATCTTCAATCACACCCAACACCCATCTTTGTTCACCTACAATCTCCTCATCAAAGCCTTCGTCAAAAGGGGCTGTCTCACCACATCCCTTTCTCTTTTCCACCAACTAAGACAACACGGATTGTGGCCTGATAATTACACCTACCCTTATGTTTTAAAGGCCATTGGGTGCATGGGAGATTCTGCTCAAGGAGAAAAGCTTCATGCTTTTGTCATCAAGACTGGTCTTGAGTTTGATGCTTATGTTTGTAATTCGTTGATGGAAATGTATGCTCAATTGGGTCGTCTTTGTTGTGTCAAACAACTGTTTGAGGAAATGCCTCACAGAGATAATGTCTCTTGGAACATCATGATTTCAGGCTGTGTTAGGTGTATGAGATTCCAGGAGGCTGTTGAAGTTTTTCAGCGGATGCGAATGGAAAGCAATGAGAAGCCTAGTGAAGCTACTGTTGTGAGCACTCTAACTGCGTGTGCTGCGTTGAGGAATGTGGAGGTTGGCAAGGAGATTCATAGTTATATTGAAAAGGAATTGGATTTTACAATCATAATGGGGAATGCATTGTTGGACATGTATTGTAAGTGTGGATATGTGAGTGTGGCTCGTGAGATTTTTGATGGGATGGCCGAGAAGAATGTGAATTGTTGGACAAGTATGGTAACTGGGTATGTGAATTGCGGTCAGTTGGATCAAGCTAGAGATTTGTTTGACAAGAGTCCAATAAGGGATGTTGTTCTTTGGACGGCTATGATAAATGGGTATGTTCAGTTTAATTGTTTTGATGAGGCAGTTGCATTATTTGGGGAGATGCAAGTCAGAGGAGTGAAGCCTGACAAGTTCATTGTAGTTGCACTCCTTACATGTTGTGCTCAGTTGGGAACTCTAGAGCATGGCAGATGGATTCACGATTATGTACATGAAAACCGAATCATGGTGGATGCTGTGGTTGGTACTTCCCTTATTGAAATGTATGCTAAATGTGGTTGCGTAGAGAAATCTTTGGAGGTTTTTAATGGATTAAAAGAAAAGGATACTGCCTCATGGACTTCGATTATTTGTGGACTAGCCATGAATGGTAAGACAAACAAAGCACTGGAGTTGTTTGAAGCGATGAATACATTTGGGGCAAAACCTGATGATGTTACGTTTATTGTTCTTTTGAATGCGTGTAGTCATGCAGGATTGGTAGAAGAAGGCCGCAAGTTATTTCATTCCATGTCATGTATATATGGTATTGAGCCAAATTTAGAACACTATGGCTGTTTCATTGATCTTCTTGGTCGAGCTGGACAGTTACATGAGGCGGAGGAGTTGATAAGGAAGTTGCCAGACCAAAAAAATGAGATAATAGCTGCAATTTATGGGTCTTTGCTAAGTGCCTGCAGAACTTATGGTAATATTGATATGGGTGAAAGGCTTGCTATAACACTGGCAAAAGTGAAATCCAGTGATTCAAGTCTTCATTCACTCCTTGCTAGCATTTATGCTTCTGCTGACAGATGGGAAGATGCAAGTAAGACAAGACGTAAGATGAAAATTTTGGATATAAAAAAGGTGCCAGGATGTAGTGCCATTGAGGTGGATAGCACCGGCAACAGAGGAGGAGTTGGCAACCTTTCCCATTTCCAAACCAAAATTGGCCTGCCTACACAGGATAATCAGCAATTTAAAATTTGATTTATTGAGTTTTTGACTGGGGAACCTATTAAGACAGTTTCACATTGGCTATTTTATTTGGGCCATAAAACTTCAGAACCATATAAATTTGTCGGCAACCCTTGAATGAGGGGAAGTTGGATGAGTGGAGGTTAACTCAAATGTTGCCTAATGTCCCACTTCTTCAAGAATTTGACTTTATAGACGAAAGTACTCATGAGCGAGACATACAAGTTATTGTGCTGGTGCTAGTGGTGCACAGCTGACTTTCTGGGTAAGTTCCCTTCAGTTGTACTTTATATTAATTTCCTTAATGACCAATTTTCTCATAAACATCAGTTATTAATTAGTTTTGCAAATCTCGGGTATAGCTGCTGCTCTTATTCTCTTGCCTGTTTTTGGTGTTCCTGTGCGTGGTTCTTCTGTCGACGGACTGATTCAGTCTTGTCAATTGTTCAGGTATATTTTTCAATAACATTTAAATACTCAATGTTTAATTTTTTTTACTCTAAATGATTATTTTTGATGTTTTAGATTGCATTTCTAATGATGAGATAATCATGTAATATGCCTGTAATTCTAGTACTATTGTTTTTTCTTTAAAAAGTTTAAGATCAATATAAGAATCCTTAAAATTGAAGAGTTTTGTCCATGCTGCTAGCTAGTTAGCGAAAGGACTAAGAATGAATTTTGTACTATTTCTGTTTCTAAAAGCCATGTGTGTGCGCCATTTTAAAAGTCTTGGGCAGTATCTAGAACTTGTCATGACTAAGGAGTTAATATTTTGTCAGATCTTGTATGTCAATGGAGGATTCCTTTTGTGAATGACTAAAAACTGAATCAAACTTTATTGTTTATTGTTGAGTTTGGCAACCACTTTAAGCAATTGGGAGGAAATTCTGGTAACCAGTTAGCATATCCATTTGTAGGCAAATTTCCAATCACTATACTCTTATTAGACGCCGAAATTGCTCATTTCCCAATATTTTCTTACTTTTCTGTTAGCCCTCTTATCTTACCCTTTCAGTGTTTTTCTGTCATTGGTGCTATCCTCATTGTATATGAGCTACAGTTGGTTTTTGTCACTCTTCAAAATTGCCCTTGTTTTCTCATGCTTTATGTAATATTGAGTGAGTGATTACATGACACGAATGAACCACAAAAGAAAAAATTGTCAGAGACGAAAATATCCTATTAGACTACTAATTTCTACTGCCGGAATAGGAGTTCACTTCGACAATGACCTTTCACAATTATTTAAAGTCCTTTCGTATACGAATATAACTGTTGGGTGTGCAGATGCCAATGTGTCCCTGTTTCGAGAAACCTCTAAGGCGAGTAGGGACTAAAATAAGGGAATTAAGGATTCATATTTCAACACATCTACGATTTATTATGCATCCACATGCAATATTAATCATTAATTTATTCATCAATGATTGATATTATTTACTTTAGAAAAGGGATTTTTGCCTTTTAGACCTTGCAACGTTTTCTCTTATTGACCGGTGATGTTTTCACAATGACCCATTTTAGTCTCTACCGTAAATCTTCATTTATCTGGTGCTAACATGAAATGCATGTCATTGTTGCCACATTAGATTAATACTGAACCATGGACTCCAACTCATCTTCATCCTCTTTCTCATCCCGCAACATCATAATAGGATATTGATGGCAGATATGTAAATAATAACTATATCTGCAAATATCTGTGGATAAATCCAGAATGAGTTGGATACCTTACCTTAATGGGTAACTGCGGATAATATAAATGAATATTTTCTCTACCCACTTATTAACACGTCAGAACTCAGAAGTGAATATTAAGGTATCTATACTCATGGACCCTGCTTTGCAAAATTAATAAAATCTTCGTCAATGTGGTAGCTAATTACTATTTTACGGATGCCTTTGTAGTGCACGAATTCAATTAGCTTAGGTTGTTTTTCTGTTGTTGATAAAACTGCCACTCTCAAATATGGTGACCAATCAGTTCACACTCTTCCAACACGTATATAAATTCCATTGGGACGGATTATAGAGTAAAAGTCCAAGATCTTAAAATGCATATGGAACTGAAAATATAACTGCCATTTTGAACTAAAAATGACTAAATAACAAAATAAATGTCTTAAACGAATATTCTTAAAGTTACATTACATATGAGATTCTTGTAGAAAGACTTATTGTAAAAATAACCACATTTACATATTTTAAGAAATGCAGGAAAATGTAAAATTCATAAAAATAGTAATCAAACTGTAGTTTCATAACTTGTGTACAACCGATTAGCACTTGGGTAGCGAGTAGTCACTATTCAAGCTGCAGTATTTGGAGCTTTGGCAAACAAGACTCGGCGGCGATACTCTCCAAGAGCCCATATAGGAAAGATGTTTCGATATGATGAGTAGTTTAGGGTACAATTTCTCATAAATACTCCTGTTATCTCCTGTATAGTTGCATGTTTTTATTTGTTGTCGCTAATTAATAAAAATACAGTACATAAATTGACGAGACGTCAGAAGTGATAAACTAATTACCTGCTGTGGGAAGTCTCCATCTTCCATTTGTGAATTGATTATTAACTTCATTCCATGGTGTATGGGTGTTGGATCTATCTCAGCCTTTTTGTAACAAAAACATTCATCCAGATTTAGA
Source organism: Lathyrus sativus (assembly GCA_963859935.3). Taxonomy (NCBI): domain Eukaryota; kingdom Viridiplantae; phylum Streptophyta; class Magnoliopsida; order Fabales; family Fabaceae; genus Lathyrus; species Lathyrus sativus. The sequence goes on along the minus strand of OZ012735.1, from coordinate 522,993,722 downwards.
AAAGCATATTAGTTCCTAATTATTAGGAGGCAAGAACTAAGCTAGCTTTATTATTTACTACTAACCTGCCCTGCACCGATAAGGGACAACAAAGCCCACGAAGTTTGAACTAAATTTGCATGGTTGTCTTCTATGTTTGTATATACCTATTTAATTTAACAAGGAAAAACAAGTGAGCTTTTCTCATACATTGGAGTTCAAAGTAAAATCAACTTATAATATATATATATATATATATATACCTTGTTTTGACTTGACAAGTAACTTTCTCCCCACCCCCCATTAGGAAGTTGCTTTGACAACAAAAATTGACAAGCTTTTCGCAAGGAAGGACTATTACGGTAATTCTTTCCACAAGCTGTTAGTCCCTCTACAGCAAACCAGGTACCATATGTATAGCAAATTCCCCAACACCCATACCTGTGTTTCATTAAAAGTACTAATTATATCTATCTATCTACCTATAGTGATTTATGAACCATACGTAGCTGCAACTTGTCAGTTAAGTTTAAAGAAAATCTGTCATGTTTAACACCCTAAAGTATTAGGCGGTGCATTATCAGAGAGAATAGAAGATAAAATACCAGGAGCCATCAGGATTTTGTGTGTTTTCAATATAATGAATTGCTTTGGCAAGGCAGTGATGTATTTCCTTTGTTCTATGATACGGGTGTAGCTTTGTGAAGAGTACCAGAGCTTGCATTGCAGAACCAGTGCACTCAACATACCTATTATTTTCACAACAAGGAACACGTATATGAAGTAAGTGAGAAATTTATATATGCATCGACAATGTTTATGATTGATGTTGCTATATGTCTTACTCCCTCTCAATCAGCGTGTCTTCAAAGAATTCAGTTGGATTGAATTTCTGCAGCAGACATTCATGCATATAATTAGTTGTTATCATTCTTATAAGTTTTTCTTTTATATATAAATTTGTTTGATGAATAAGAGTAACTTCATAACATACCTCTAGCCAACTGTAAGCATTTTGAGGCTCCCAAGCAGGGAACCCGCCATTACTGCTCTGTAGAGAGAGGATGACATTAACAGCATCATTGAATCGCTCTGTTTCCAATTTTTCTCCAACGAGATCACTTGGCATTTTTGACAGTAACAGTGCGGCCTGCATGTTTGTGTGTATGTTGTCATGATTATCACTTAGGCATGCATGTATATTTTGAAAAACCAATAAAATAATTAATAGAACCTTGAGTCCTTCTGCTGTGCAGTCTGAGACCTGCCAGCCTTGGTCATGCATTGAGAATGTCCACGAGCCTTTGCATATGTGTCTGTACATTGCTTCAAACTCACCGGATGGATTTTCAACTACCTGCGAGGCCTTCAGGAAATCATGTGCTTTCCGAAGCGTAGGACCATACTCTTCACTCACGTTACAAGCAAGTATTGCTTGTATAGAAAATGCTGCATCCCACATTTGACATCCAAAACTCTGCATCCATTATTATTTATACATTTATTTAACAACTGTTAAAGTGCTGGCTCAACTACATACTATGAAGTGTTGCATGCCTTAGTTGGTTAAGTAATAAATTATACTAACCTGGATTTTCAGGCCATCTTCTGCGAGCCAGAAGTAATCCGGGATTCGGGCTAAATGAAGTTTGTATGCCTCTGAGTTCGGGTCTTCAACCCAACGTGCTATCAAACATAATACTTTCTCTACACTTCCAATGCAAAGGTATCTACTGTTCTCATCCTCGTAACGCACATGATTAATTGCGATTTCTAATGCCTTCTGTCTAAGCTTGGAAAATGGCCAGCAGTTCAGAATAGGCTCTCCCACGTGATAAAGAAATCCCCATAATATATCTTGAATCATAGGATGTGGGTAGTACAGATCCTCCTGGAATTGCATGCTATTGTCAGTTTCATATTTATATTTGCATGTTTAATGCATCAAATCAAATACTATATATAGATTTGTTCCACACTCGTACAAACCTTAGCAATAGTGTTCCGGGCTTTGTTCCAGTTAATTTTATCATAAGGCTGGTTGTACATCTCTTCTCTTAGTGATCTTATTAGGTCAGTGATAGGGCCCACAAATTTCTTCCCATATAAATATGACATGGGCATGTAAACTAACCGACAGTAACAAAGCATTTTCCCTGCATGCATATTTAAATTGACCAAGGAATTAGGCAAGATACTGATTGCATAAAAAAAAAAGGATTAACCAACTCAGACGCGCACCTGGATGAATAGGGGTGAATTTTGGTAGAAACCAGAACTCTGGTGGAAGTGGATTGCAGCCTTGCCACTCATAAACTCCAAGGACCTATATATAGTATGATTTGATTGCTTATTTGTATGCAAACTTGTCTAGAATAGGGTGAACTACTATAATTATGATTAGCTTACCGTGACCCAAAACTTTCCCCATGATGGAATAGCCACTAAACCACCATGATCAAGGATCCATTTTCTGCATCTGTCCATTGCCCTGTCTTCGCCATCTTCAGGTCCTTCTCCAAGTAACCTCAACGCAATATAGCTTAATGCAGATCCAAACATTGTGCTGTGTCCCTCTATATGGAATCCCCATCCACCATCTTCGTTCTGTCAAACCATCACATATCGCCAACCATACAATTCACATATAAGTTATTACTGCATAATAAAATGGAGACTATTGTTTTTTCTTTAACATGTGTGCAATGATGACAATAAAGATTGAATCTTTCACCTTTATAGACTATCGAAACCTCTCACTGTTAGCTTAGTTCTTGATTGAATCTTTCACATCTATGGACTATCCAATTCTCTCACTATTAGCTTAGCTCTAAACTTAAATGGATTATAGGATACATTGGAAGAAACACATTTGTAGTTTTGCATTTTCTTTCATTTGTTTTGTTTACGAGGTTTATCTTTTTCTATTTCAGTAACAAGTGAAGCCAAAACTCTAACTTTCATTGGGAAAAAGTTTTTTTCTGCTTGCAATTTCTGCACACAAGTTTTATATCATAGATTGAATAATATGGAAATTTAAGATGAAAGTGCTCCCGATTCACACAGGTTCTTTGGGAGGAAATAGATGAAGTTTTGGACGAAGACATAGCTTTGGGGAGGAAACTGGAGCATAGATTCTAGTGCAGAGGCAACATGTTTGATTCTGAGCAGGGGACGGGATCCTCATCTAAAGGGTGGTTTACCTCGATGAAGTGATCAAAATGTGAATATGTGATGATGGCGAGGCGTGATGTTTCAACAAGAACACATTCTCACTTCATTTAAGGTATGGAAGGGCTATGTGAATTTGGTAGGGGGATGATTAGGAGTTTGATGTAGTTTTCTAAGATAGATGCTGTACATTATGAAAACTAGTTTTTGAATAAAAATAGTTACACGAAGATAAAGTAAACAAATATTTGAGTCTTACATTTATATAGTTATTTAGAATAGAAGTAAATGTATAGACCTGATGATTATATAAGTAGCGAATAATTTCCTTCTTATGTTGAGGCCCTAAAACCTGATGAAGGGATCCTGTAATATAGAGGGCCATTACCTGCATGCATAGTAATAGTTGTTAGTTAGTTAGAAATATGAATATGAATATGAACATAGCATTAGCAATAAGAGTATGAGTAGGGTGACTGACCAATGGTTGAAGGAAAAACAAAGGTCCAGCAGATTCAGCAGGCCAGTGACCATCATGGGCCTGAATTGAAGAATAGTAACTGATAGCCCTTCTAATAGTAGTAACCAATGCAAACTCTGTTATCTTATCTTCCTCACTCACTCTAACTCCTGCTGGAATCGGACCACATTCATTCTCTTGTCTTAGCTGCATTTATATTGTTACTCAATATTCAGCTACCATTTTTAGAAATCTCTGCGTTTCTTACAAACGGCAACAGTTTTTTTGTTTTTTTTATATACATAACTATAACGAAATTTAACAGCAGTACGTGTATCATCCTTATTCTAAAATAGGAAAGCCACGTTAAGCTAGTTTAGATTCAAAATAAACTTTATCAATGTTCATTATACATTTATTACCCTGATGTTGCAAGAAAGACTAGAATACATAAGTGGTAGCAATCATAAATAGGCAATTGTACAAGTCAAAAAGGATTCTTGTGTTTGTAGTACATATCATCATTTCCCTTTTGTAAATATCATATTCTTAAATGGGATTTATTAACAATTTAATTTAAATTATTGAGTAATTAAATAAGTGGTGGAAGTTGGACGAGTAGTTGGTCTCTCATGTCAGAATCTGAATTGGTGCCAAAAATTTCTGTGACAATTTTTTTTGCATAAATTGAAAAGGGGAAAAAACTTAATTAGCAATTTGAGAATTTTTTTACTCTGCTGCCACACCGCCGTGACGACCACCGCTATGGAAGAGTTATGTCTATGTCTTTGCTCCTTTTCTTTCTCTCTGATTCATTAATTTGGAGTTGCAATACTTTGCAATTTTTGACAGCATTTTTCCAAAAACTGCTATCCAATTTTCCTAGCAAAAATCTTTTCACAGTTTGTCTTTTCAAATCTTTGACAGGAACAGTTTTCAAATGAAGATTTGTATGAATTATCGAGAAAGCCCGATGGAGGAACAAGAAAGGCGAAGAGACACCAACCACGGTGACTTATTTGAATGGAGTAACTATTGTTTCACATACGAGAGTGAAGGAATCTGAAGGACTTTTTTTTTCTTTTACACTTTTTTTTAGTTGAATTTTAAATTACCACTTGTTATACATCAAAACAAACAACTTGAAAACTGGACAAATGAAGTACTGGAGCAGATCCAGATTCTGGTTGGACGTGTCATTAAATTGGGATGCAGTATGAAAGAGTATTGCGAAGAAGCAAAACAATAATGTTTAGAAATTGGACTCTTGAATAATGAGCAGCCAGCCACTTTATTGGTTATTTTAAAAGATTTAGAATTTACAAATTTTCTGAACCCAAATTAAATTCAATTTTTGAGATGGGAACAACCACATTCTTTAAAGATATTGAGTTTGGGGGGAAGAATAAGGTTATGGACTTTGTCTCAGAGGAAGAATAGATAACAATTTCAGAACCTATTCATATAGTTGCTTTTGATCAAGCAAGTACGGTATCTGCACAAGACATTGTTGCAATTCCTCAAACTCAAGATGATTTGGTAATTTATGAAGAACAGACTTAAAATCCTCAAGAACAAGTGTTACAATAACCAATACCTTTGCGGAGATCCACTAGAGAAAGGAGAAATACTATTCAGGATAATTACATAGTCTTTCTCCAAGAACATGAGGAAAATAATGGTTTGCTAGAAGATGATTCAATCAACTTCCGTCAAGTCATGCAGGATTCCAACTTGAAAAAGTGGATTGAAGTAATGAAGGAGGAGTATAAGTCCAGGCAAGACAATGAAGTTTGAGAATTTCTCCCATTATTAGAAGATGTGAAACCCGTTGGTTGCAAATGAATTTTTAAGACTAAAATGAATTCTAACGGTAATATGGAGAGGTATAAGGCTCGTCTTGTGGCTAAGAGCTATACTCAAAAGGAAGGGATTGACTTTAAAGAGATTTTCTCTCTAGTTTCATCGAAAGACTCTTTTAAGACAATCATGACTCTTGTTGCACATTATGATTTGGAACTCCATCAAATGGATGTCAAGACAACTTTCCTCAATGGCAACGTTGATGAAACAATTTATATGATGCAACCAGGAGACTTTGTGTCAGGAGACTCAAAGAATATGGTTTGCAAATTGACAACATCCATTTATGGACTAAAGCATGCGTCTTGTCAGTGGTATCACAAGTTTCACGAAGTAATTCTCTCATTTGGTTTTGAGGTGAATGTTGTTGAAGATTCTGTGTATCACAAATTCAGTGGGAGCAAATACATTTTCTTGGTCTTGTATGTAGATGACACACTGCTTGCCAAAAATGATATAGGAATGATCACAAAACTAAGAAATTTCTATCAAAATTTTTTGAAATGAAAGATCTTTGGTGATGTCTCCTTTGTATTAGGAATTCAGATACATCGAGTCAGATCTCGTGGTATTCTAGGATTATCACAAATGAGCTATATTGAAAAGGTACTTAAAAGGTTTGACATGCAGGAATGTAAATCAGGAGATACTCAAATTGTTAAGGGAGACAAATTCAGTCTCAGTCAGTGCCCAAAAGGAAACTTATAAATTCAAGAAATGCAAAAGATTCTTTATGCGTTAACAGTAGGGAGTCTGATGTATGCCCAAGTGTGCACACGTCCGGATATTGCGTTCGTAGTTGGGATGTTAGGAAGATATTTGAGCAATTCAGAAATGGTCATTGGAAAGCAGCCAAAAATGTTATGACGTATTTAAAGAGAGCAAAAGACTATATGCTCACATATAGGAGGTCAGACTAGTTAGAGATCTCTGACTCAGATTTTGCTAGATGCCAAAACAGTAAAAGATCCACTTCAGGCTATATTTACATGTTGGCTGGTGGTACAATTTCTTGGCGCACTGCTAAGCAAACTCTTACGGCTTCATCCACCATGGCAGCAGAGTTTATAGCATGTTATGAGGCATCCAACCATGAGATTCAGTTGAGGAATCTAGTCATTGGGCTGCGAATTGTGCGAAGAATTGAAAGAGCACTTAAGTTATATTGTGACAACAAATAAATCATCCTATATTCCAACAATAATAGGAGCTCGACTAAGTCAAAACATATTGACATCAAGTTCCTAGTTATTAAGGAAAGGGTACAAAGTGGACAAATTTCCATAGAACACTTGGGGACAAACTCCATGATAGCAGATCCTCTTACAAAAGGTCTTCCACCCAAGGTCTTTCATGAGCACACTGCTCGCATGAGTGTTTTATCGTTAGAGGAGTCTTTGGTTTATTGGGAGTTAGTCGATTATGAATTTTATGTTTTGTGTTCGGTATTATGTATGCATACTATAATTTTAGATATTTTCCAATTAATAAAGTTTGATATTCAGTATTTTACATTTTGTACAATAAAGTTATTGAATGATCTCACTACAGTAAAGTAGGACCGGTTGAAAATCGACATGTAAAGACCAACTTCATGTGATTTTCATGCTACGCATTTCATGGTGGATCTATGTCATTTAATTGTGTCCCTATCGGTGATCATTGCTGAGTGTAGTTATGATTGATATAATGAAAATCACCTTGATTCTGTATATTGGCATGACTAATGGTCGGGATACTTTAGATATGCTTAAAGAATATAATGACAAATTTTGATCTCATAAAGTCTAACACTTATGTAAAGTTACATATGTGACCAGTGAGAGATTGTTAGAATTTTGGGTCACAAATGTAACATTTAAGGTGTTAGTGTCATTATTTTAATTAGTAAAGACTGAAAGGGGTCTAATTAATATAATATTAAGTTTGTGCTAAAAGGATAAATGTCATGAAAGGTCAGGTTATTGTGTAGATACCGTAAGTCAATACCTAATTTCATGAGGGGTCAAATTAGAATATTGAAAATTAAGAAATAACCTTAGGGTTATTTAAATGGGTTATGGTCCCCATTTGTAGAGTACGAACAAAATAAGGTTTATGATGTTTTTTCTCTTCATCCCTATCAGAGTAAATTCAAAGAACCCTAAAGAACTCTACAAATTGGAAGATCGCATACTCGGAACCTTCAACGATTTCAATGGAAAATTCAAGTACGTTTCCGCCTTCATTCTCATAATTGTATTCAAATCTGTGTTTAAGGGATACATGTTGCTATATCAACTTACAGGAATTATTTTAGAGTTTTGTTCTTGATTTTTATATAGGTAGAAATCATAAGGTTTTAAACGGAACTAACACCTAACCTTTTAGGTATCTGGGAATATCTTTGACTAGCAGAAAACTAGCCATTAAACACTACATGATTTTGATTGACAAGATTGTGAAGGACAATAACACATTGGAGTGCCAAACTTTTGAGCTATGTAGGAAGAGTATAGCTTATCCAAAGTGCCACTTTAGTCATAACCAATTTCTGGATGTAGTGTCTACCAATTCCAAAGAAGATCATTCATATGATTAATACTATTTGCATAAGCTCTTTGTTGACTGGTGGGAAGAGGCAGAGTCGTCTCAGTTTGACTGGTGGGACGAGGCAGAGTCGTCTCAATCTTTTGAGAGGTTCCGTGTAAGAAGCTCAAGTTAGCTTTAGTTAAGACATGAAATTAAGAGATTCTATTTAATTGTAAATTAAGGGTGAAATATTTTTATAGAGACCCTTTTTTCTATAGCTTGATCATGAAAAAAAGTCATAGATAGACGGTGAAAGAGTTTCTCATGGTGTGTGTTTCTTTAGTTAGTTGTTTGTGGGATGCTTTTGGTTTTTAGAAATTTTAGGGTTGGATTCTTTAGCAATTACATTGTATATATGGATTTTTTTGAATTAATCAAAGTTTAATAATAAGGGTCTTGCTAACCCGTGCCCTCAGGGCACTATTTAAACATTCCATATTAAGAAATTATTCTTTAAAAAATTCAAACACTTCAATTTCCAATGCACATTATTACACTTTATTGCACATACTTTTATAAAAACTTACTATTTAAAGTTTTAAAAAGTGCCCTGAGGGCACTGGTTAGCATTTCTCTAATAAATAATAATAATAATAATAATAATAATAATAATAATAATAATAATAATAATAATAATTTGAGTGTATTTTGCTAACTAATCCCTCTGATTTTGACTTGATTTTTATTTTAAAAATTTAATTTTAATTACATCAAATAATTAATATATTTAAGTTATAGATGAACAAGATACATTTTTTAATTAATATTTCCAAAATAATTTTTTCTTATACAATATTTAAAAGTACAAAATAAAAATAAAAATAAAAATGTTGTATCAAAAGGTCAATATTAACTTGAATAGTTGTATTTTGTAAGTCCAAGTGATTCAATTTCAAAGATCAAAGGGGATTCAATATCGCAAAGTCAACTTTTTTAAATAAATATCAAAACTAATCTTACATATTTTTAAAATTAATCCATTTTTAAATAAAAAATTCAACAAAAGAAGATGTCAATTAAATTAAGGACATACTACCCACTTAAGATGAGATGTCAATTCAATTGACATTGTATAAACACATTAAATTTTGGATTGACGTCTTCTCTTATATATTATACACTGTTGTCAATCAGATTGACCCTTCTTTATATTAATTTTGTTTTAAAAAAAAATTAGTTTAAAAAAATAAGTTAATTTGAATATTTATTTAAAAAGTGAATTATTTAGATAAAAATTTAAGTAATTTATGAATTTTTTTCACACAAGTAATTTATGTGGTGGACCCATGTTGACAGTTTTAATTTATTAACCTGCCAACTTTGTTATTTCCCAGCTTCAATTACTTTTAAAATATTCAGCTTTCAACTACCGACCAGAACTATCACTAAGCCATTTGAATATTAGTGTCCTTATAATGACAAGGTAATTAAAACCGTTCATAATATTTTTCCCCTCATCTCTTCCTTAATATTTTTATTATATTTTTTCTACCTTTAATTATAATAATAATAATAATAATAATAATAATAATAATAATAATAATTATTATTATTATTATTATTATTATTATAAACAGTATTGCTCTTTTAAGTAATTTCCAATTATAAATATTAAAATTATAAATATCAAAAAATTTATAGAAGTTACAAAATTTATGTGATTATTTAAAAAAAATTTAACTATATGATTTGGCAATATTTTTTTTTTTTTGGTTTTAATAAATTTTTAGTGGTTTAATTAAACAAAATAATTAAAATAAAATATTACACAAAAAATTGATATATATTAACTTTAATATTATATTTATTAATTTAATTATTACTACTCTATATGATAATTGATAGACTAACTAATAGTATTACTACTTTATATGGTAATTGATGTGTATAGTAAACTAACATTTGATAAATATAAATTATATAAAAAATATTTTTTAATTAATAATTTAAAAGTTCTATTATCTTTTATATATTATTGTTGAATTAATTTATATCACATGGAAAATATTTTAATATATAAAATTGAATATAATATTAAAATTTTGGTGACAAAGAAAAAAAATAAGAGTAAGCAGCAATATGAGTAAGGATAAAATTGACAGAGAAAGAGAATAACAAAAGATATTGTTGAAAATCAGTTGATTTAGGTTGAAATCGAGCTAAAAAATATATTCTTGCAAATCGAAGTTTCACTCTTAAGGTTTAATTTCAAATGATAAAAGTTTGATTTTTTTATTAGATTTGGTTAAATCGATTTGACACGTAAATCAGAAAGGTTTAATCAATTTGATATTTATTAAACTAAATTCATAAAAATAACTATTTTTATAAATTTCATAAACATTAATTTTCTTTTTTTGAAAAGTATCAAAATTTTAGAAAGAATAACTATTTTTTTTATTATTGAAAAAAATTATTATTTCTTATTATTTCTAAAATTTTATATTCACAAGTATACAATACATATAATATAGAACTTTAAGTGTTATTTAATTTGTGATTTAAAATATGATAATAGTATTTTTAATATAATTTAATGATAATTTTGTTATTATTATATTTTAAATAAAAAATTAAATAACACTCAAAATTTTATATTGTATGTTTAAATTCTTGTGAATATACAATTATATCATTAAATTATAAAAATAATAATAATTTGACAATATTATAAATCTCATTTTTATAAATAAATCTGTCTTATAGTAATAAAAATAAATAAAATAAATATTAATTAAATTTGATCGAATTGGTTACAAACAAGTTCAAAAATCATTCAAACACAATAGAAGCAACTATATACTATCTAAATATAGGATCAACCTAACACTTAATCCGAATCTGATTCGTTTGTATAAAAAAGATAATGAATCAGTCGATTTCAATAGAGCAGTTCAAATTTGTCTATCCCTAACAAAAGACACGATGAAAACAATTATAAAAAAATAGACAAAGATTATAGTAAAATTCATGATTTTTTTAAAATACAAAATTTAAAATTTGTAAGCATATATTTAAAACATATTTATTTTATTTTAAATTATAGTAAACTATAAACAATAAAAATAAAATTTAATTAAAATTACAAAAAAAATATAAGATAAAAGTTCTAAGATCAAAAACTATAAATAAAAATTTTAAAAATATTAAAACTAAGAAAAGAAAAATCCAAATTCCTACTAAAGAAAGTTACTGATCACAATTTTTTATTAATATAGACAAGTTAAAAATAAAAAATAAAACACTTTTAATTTTACCAAACATACCTTTAAGATATTTATATACATTTTTTTAAGTGTGATTTTTATTATTTTTCAATAAAAATGTGATAAATGTATAATTTCCTCTCATTAAAAAATAGTAAAAACTACCCCTGTGAAATTACAAATTTTTAAAATAAATTAGTAATTTTTAAAATTTATTTAGTCCAATTACAAATTTGATGTTATGTTCATTTAGAATGACGTGTGAACCTTCATTTATTATTGTAATTAAGGAGCTCTTTGTAAATGGTGTGAAAACTGACCTGGAAATTCAAACTGACATGGAAATTCAATATCCAAGACACAATTTACTACTACTTTTTGGACAATGATTTCATCATCACTATAACTACAAGACGCAATTCACCTAACTCAGTCGGTGCTATATATTATTAATATTTTAATTTTTACTAGTTTTTAAAAAAAATATCAATGCCTAATGATTTTATTTTTTTAATATATTTCTTAAATAAATTAATATTCTATAATAATTAATTTTAAATTTTAATCGATATGTTTTGTCACTGTAAAAATTATGCCGTTGATAGATAATGATATTTAATATTAGATACAAATGAAAATAGTTAAAGTTCTAGGTTGATTTTGACATCTATATATAAAAGAAAAATTTAAATTTAGTGTAGTCTATTTTTATTTTAAATATATTTTTATGTTTTTTATTTTAAAATTTAATTTTTATTTTATTAATTTTTTTTTAACTAATTGTTATAGGGTAGTTTACACAACTATTTCATTTAATTTTTTTATATAAAATTTAAATTAAAAAAAAATCACAAAAAAAATATGTTCATATTTTTAAATGTCTGAACATTAAAAAAAGACAGACCAACCTAAAAAATTTTATATAGACGTTAGTATTTATAAAAGAAATAATTCATTTATCTAACATTTTAAAATTTTAGATTCAAATATGGTGTCTGTCGTATTCGTAAAAACTCCTCAACACTTAAAAATGTGATTAAAATAAAAATTAAATATTTATAAATGTTTAAAAGGTTATAATTAATTGATAAGATAATTTCTTGTTTACAATATATATTAACTAATGCTTAATTTAAATCAAAAATATTATAAATGAAATATTTACAATGAAGCCAAAGGAGAATAAACAAAAATAAAATTACACGTTAAACAAGTGGAATTTTCCTTCATCTTCCTTTTCGATGTATTTGAGTTGAGTACTCTCTTTTATCTTCGACATTTTGTTTATAAAAGAAACAGCCATAGCTATATAGTTTCCCATTTTAATTATTTCATAAACCATCTCTTTATTTCAATATTCCAAGCAAATAACTTACCATAATTATACAACAATGTTTACGTATTTTAAGTTACTATATTATTCCTTTAATTCAAGTTCTGTTTTTTTATGAATAAAAGAAAAGAAAGTATAAAGCAGTAGTATTCTTGAGCAATATGAACAAGTAGACTTACCTGCATTCTCATGAGAAGATCAGCACTTTGTTTGATGGAAAATCGATTTTTTGTGAACTGATTGCGTAGTTTCTCAATCTCATGGTGCTCTTGCGGTGTTCCTGCAGTTGGGTCAAATTCCCAGTGCTGACGTCCAATGAAGTTATTCACTGAAACCAACTTTTGTCCTCCTTCTGCTATCTTCAACTTCCACATGATCTTTTTTCTTTTCTACAACACAGCAGACACCTTTATTAGCTTCTGCCAGTTGCTGCTATGGCTCAAGAGTTGTAATAACTTGTACATATATTTATATATCTATTCACTCACACACATGTGAATCAGTGACCCAAAAACGATTGCATGAAGTAATAATAACAACGCCACCAAACAGTACTACTACTTCTACTAGTATTTTTTAATATGCCATATTACTAGTATACTACTACACGCTTCCTTAGTAATCATTTATAAGAAGAACAAAAAGTTATTTTTCTTATTAAAAATTATAAATAAAACATATCAAGTTTATTTTAAAAAATTTATTTTGCAAGGTGAAATTAAATATAGGGTTAATACACATTTTAGCTTCTCTTATTTGAAACGAATTCGAAAAAAGATCAGTACAGATTCCGTCCATATGTAACGTGTCTGCTCTATTAGATTTTTATATTCTTTATCTTTCCATTTTAATTACACATATGATTTTTTTTATTATTATTATTTTATTGTTTGCACGTTGAAATGTTAAAATAGCAAAATAAATTTGTCTTCTATAAATACCGAATTAATTACTTTTATTGATTATTTATTTGCTTCAATATATATATTACAACATATCAATATATTTATTCATAAATGCATAAATAGCTTATGTTAATATTTTATTTATTTATTTTATTATATATATATATATATATATATATATATATATATATATATATATATATATATATATATATATATATATATATATATATATATATATATATATATATATATATATATATATATATATATATATATTTTGTTTTGGATTGGGCGAGACCTATCCCACAGTCGGGCAAACCCAACCCGATACTATGTGGGAAGGTCTAACGAAACACAATCCTCCCCAGGTCGGGCACACTTGACTCTACCGTCGGGGAGACCACTACTTAGCACGGAGAGAGCTTACACGTGTTCCCCACGCGGGGACATGTCATCAGACAACTACCCACTTTCGAAAGAGTCGATCAACTCACCTTCCGAAGATCACAGGGTCGTTGATCCAGGGCGAAGACCACATGCTGGTCTTTCCTACGCCATCTAAGCCCTGTCAGTTACTCTATTGGACCTTGTAATCCAGCCCAATGCCAAGTAATCGTTGGCCCTGCGCTGGGGCACATTATAAATATCCTCTTTCACTAGAGGGTCAGATATTCATTCTCTACACCTATTTTCTTTGTACTCGCGCTTTCTAACTCCGTTACTCACTTAAGCATCGGAGTACCTTGCAGGCACACCCCATCCTCCTCCACAATATCAGTGATCACAGGAGTTCACGACACGTGGTAGACTACTGATTCCTTTTTGATCAGGTAAAATTTGTGGCGCCGTTTGTGGGAAAACTTTGCTCCCCGTTCTTTCTCCTATACAGGCGTAGAAGCTCAATAACCAAAGTAACATCCAACTTCCGTTCGATCATGGTCAGCCCATGCAACGACAATGCTATGAAAACCACATTCGTCCCCTTCACCAACGGTGACAGACACGATCCCAATGTGACTGTTCGCGTCGAGGAGGGCGACTCAAGGGAAGGGCATGCCACCCCTCCCTCCTTAGAAGATGCAGCCTTCAACGCCATCCACCGCTTGATAGCCCGACTATCTACCAACCGATCCTGGTGCCACCCAGTGCCGACCCCACCATGGTGATCCTGTTCGCTGCGATCAACCAGACCAACCTAATGATATCCAGCTGAATGAGCGCATAGGGATGCTCGAGAAGAAGCGACAATCACACTCTCCCCCGCAGAGACATCATCGTCCCATCTCTAGCAGCCCCTCTCCTCCCCCGCGGAGGATGTGACACGACGACTCTCGGAGCCCTTCTCCCCGACCTATTGGACGTCACCCTCGCTTGGAGCGGCCTTAACTAGTGGCCTCCCAAAAGAGTGACTGCTCACCTCCCCGGGAGGAGCGACGCTCCCCCGTGCAGAAAAGGAACAAAGTTGAATGAGGCACCAAGAAGCCAAAGAGCCGCCTGAGGAGTCCTCCCCGAAGAAACAGAAACAATATCAGTGACCTTTCCCCTTCTCGGTCACCTGTCAGAAGCTATGAGGACGACCAGTGCTCACCGCTATCCAGGGCCATCAGGGAGACTCCATTTCCCGCCGAGATGGAAAAGCCCCCGCCCTTGGCGACATACGATGGCACGACCGACCCAGACGATCACATAGAAAACATCAATGCGATGCTCGACTATTAGAATGTACGAGGAGCCATCAAGTGCAGGCTTTTTCCTAATACCCTGAGGAAGAGTGCCATGACGTGGTACAAGCGCCTCACGCCTGAGTCCATCACCTCCTAGGGCAAACTGAATAGGCAGTTCTCCAGACACTTCATAACTTCCCGGTGCCATTCAAAAGACAGAGGCAGCCCTAGAAGCCATCATCCAAGGAAGGAACGAACCTCTCCGGGATTACATAGAGAGGTTCAACCCAAAAGTTGTCCAGGTAGCCACCTCATAAGGCATGAAAAAATTCCTGATCGAGCAAGGAATGCGTCCTCGCAACGAATTCGCCAAGGCCGTCGGGATCGAACGGCCCCGCACCTTGAACGCTCTCCTCCTCAAAGCTCAATCATACATCCAGTATAAGGAAAGATAGGCCGACCACGACGCTCGTGACACACAGGTTCGAGAAGGCATCAGGGGCGCCAGGCACGAGGATGCCGCTGCTCCTCGAAGAGGCGGAGAAAGAAGAAGAGAAGACCGGCCCCGAGAACAGAGAGGGCCAGCAGGTCGGTTCACCGAGTACACGCTACTCACAGCTCTCCGCAAGCTCATCCTGGCCGAATGTATTAACTCTGAGTTTCAGAGAGGTGGTGCCCGTTTTCCAAAACCGACGCCCCCGAAGCCCAACGTCGACAAATCCAAATACTACTGATTCCACCGGAGTCATGAACACGTTACGGAAGATTGCATCCACCTCAATGATGCAATCGAGATCCTAATCAAGGAGGAGAATTTGAAACAGTAGACTCGAAGAAACGAGGCTCCTCGATAGGAGACCCACGAAGCCAAAAGGGCCGATGAGGTATCGCCTCCCTCTAGAGAAGCCAGACTGCAGGTCGCCCTGTGTATCGCCCGACCAGAGGATTTTCTCCTTCTCAATGAGCCCTCCACAACGTTGTCCAGCCGCAGTGCATGAGAAGACTTACCTGTCGCATTAGTCATATCCGGTGGGGGCCCTAACAAGCTCTCAGTCGGATCGATCAAGAGAAATTTCGAGGAGCTGATCGACAAAAGCTCGAAGATGAACACTACCCTCGACAAGTTCAAAAGTAAATCAAACCCGATTACCTTCTACCTCGAGGAGCTCCCCTGGGGCGCGTCCAACTCCAGCATCCCCCTCTTGATCAGGGCACAAATGGAAAACTTCGACGTGTGTCAAATCCTAGTCGACTAAGGTAGTTCGGTGGATATAATGTATGCCCATCTGTTTACGACCCTCCAACTCGACGAGAGCCACCTGACCCCGTATGTCGGCTCCGACCTACAGGGCTTCAACGACACCACCACTAAGCCTTGGGGATACGTGGAGCTGCTCGTCAAATTTAGGGCCGAGGAGACCACAAGGCAAGTAAAGGTCCACTTCTTGGTGATCGAGTGCCCTTCTCTGTACCAGTGCATCTTGGGAAGGCCGAATTTAGCTGAACTAGTTGCAGTATGATCACGACTTTCTATGTCTAATACAACCTAACTGCAAGTGCACAGTCTATCGCGTAATAATAATAGATATCGATCCCACAGAGACTCGTAATCAAACTAGTGTTCTCGGGAGTTACTATGTTTAGCTAGGTAGAATATGTTTAAGGGAATAAGATTGTCACTAAAAGGGAACTAAGAATGCTACTTAGATTATAAATGATTGAATCGATACGTAGTAATTGTGTTCTTCAGGGATTTGATAAGTTACTGGTGTATGAAATAATTTTCAAAGTTTATTTAAGCAGAAAATGGTGATTTGAAGACTCTCGCCTCACGATGGTTATTGACGTTAATCATAATCCTAAGGGCCAAACGTACACTTTCGTATCCCGTTCGGGGTTAAAATTATTTTTTGGAAATCTCTAAGCTCTAATTCATTTTAAAGTGCTTTCGCTGTTATTAAAATGAATGACTAGTGTTTACTATCTGACCTTACCGCAGCTTTCGCTTGTTGGTTCGTATCTTAATTAATTTCCCACTTTCGTGGCAAAACTACTTTTAAATAAGTTCTCGCTTTCACGACAAAGTTTATTCAGTAAATCAATTTTAAACACTCAGACCATAAGTTACTTTTGAAAAGAAAGTTTTTCAACCAGTTGTTATCAAATCCCATTCGAATTATTACCACATATCGATTACTTAAGTTTAGCTAGACATGGATTTGGGAAAGATAAAACATAAATAAAAATAATAAATAATGATTTGCATTATAATAAAACTGGAATCGATTGAAATGAGAAACCTGTAAATATTCCAATTGGCCTTTGGGCAGATCCTCCACAGATGTTGGCAGGATTCTGATCTCTATGCCAATTTGATCGTACAATGAAAGTAGAAATTACAGAAGAATGAAAAATGGAATACAGGAAAGGTAAAGAGAAACAAATAAGAATATTGCTGGAAAATATGCTCTGGAAATAAATTTGACAGCACTTCGTTGTATGAATGCAGCACACTTTCTGAAGTCCCCTGCTTCCCTTTTTATAGAAGTGGAATCCCAACGGTTATCATTGAAGATGATGGACTTTGAGGCAGATAATTTAGGGAGTAGTGGTCCACTCTGTGGGAATTGGAACTGATTCTTTAACGTGTAATTGAAGTGGGGCGTTTTTGCCTGCATGACGGTCGTCACAAGGTGTGACGGTCGTCACCCATGTGACGGTCGTCATGAAGCTGTGACGATCGTCACATCAGCAAAAACAGCTTCCTGCGCTTTTCATTGTGTTTTCACTCCTTTTTCGTCCATATTTCATCTGAGATTGCTTCTTTTCTTCATGTTGCCTTGTTTAGACGTGATCGTTGAATACCTGCAAAACATCAGACAAATAACACGGAAATAACCCGAAATCGGATCGAAAACGGTTAAACTTTAGTTGAATTATGCATCAAAATATATATACGATTTCGTGTTATCAAACTCCCCTAAGCTTGAATCTTTGCTTGTCCTCAAGTAAAACGTGAAAAGGTCGGCAAGCGCGAGGCAGCTTCTTCGTTCGCAAAAGTCGGGAAAAACCGGGATTCTTGGTAGGAACAAAACGAGTACCATGACGACACTGGACTACAAGTCTTCGGAGGTCTTCTTTTTATGCAAACCGGTCCCAGTCATGCTACTGTAGCTTGGCGTCAAGGTTCTCGCGGCAAGTTCGCCCTGTTTGTTCTAGCGCAATCACATTAAGCCCGTTGTCCATACACTTTCATGGCAAGTCGACCTGTTAGTGAATATGATCTCATTTCTTGTTTTTGATCTTCTTCATTGATCATAAGCTTATGTCATTGATTTTTCAACGAGTTTTCGTGCCGTTGGACTAAATGCTCGGGTGAGGAGCACCTAACTTAGAAGGAAACGTGTCTTATATTGTTGGGCTATTTAGCTCTCTTTTCATGATTTTTCATCTTTTTGGAGATCATACACTTATTTGCATCGGTCGCTCGCTTAGAAGTGTTTTAGGATGGTGCTGACTGCTAGTATAAACTACTTAGGGTTGAGTTTGCGTAGACACTTGAGACTTTGGTACACGTAGGTAGTGAAACCGACTCGCATAAACCGGAAATCTAAGGTGTCAGAATAGTACTGGTTTTGTTAGTACTGGTTTTGAAGTATGCGAGAGGGAGATACAACTGAAATGAAAGTACAAATAAACTGGAAATATAGTAAACAAATAAGGAAAAATGGAAATCTAGTCACGGCCTCTGTCACGTCCGCGCTGGCGTCCTCTGGCTCTGGCAAGGGCTACTCTGTCCTCATAACTCATAGCTCCGGTGTGGTAGACGGTGTCTCGGAGTCCTTCGACCTGCAAGGTCAGATTCGCCAGGCTCTCAGTGATAGTAGCTTGGCCGGTGTGAAGTTGTTGCATTTGAGTCCGGTGCCAAACTTCGAACTGGTCAGCTCGCTGATTCTGCTGCTGCAGCATCGCGAGTATCTGTGACTGCTGGTCTAGGGAGCGGCGGAGGTCCTCTTCTGTGTAGTCTGGCATGGGGTGATGGCGGCGGCGACGAGAGGATGTACCTTCGGGAGGAGGAGGTTGCGATGCCTCTGGCTGCTCGGACCTGTCCAACTCAGCTTGGATTTCATCGTCGGAACCGCGAGTGTGATCCTGAGTAGGAACAGTGGCAGCAGGAGGGGCAGTGAGGTCGAATAACAAGTTGGTACGCTCCTCCGGGTGTGTGCGGGTGCGTGACGGAAGGATGATGCTTCGGACGGTCTTGCCACGCACTACCGGATGGTATTTGCCGCCAGCTCTGGAGCAGATAAGGTGAGAGGCTCTGCAGTGGTCGGTGTTAAGGAACACCGAGGGGATGGAATGGAGGTGCTGGAGGCGGTCGCCAAGGTTCAACCCAAGTGCAATAGCAGTGACAATCCCGCCAAAGTAGAATGGCTTCGAGCCACGATTGCAGTTGTTCTGAATATGAGCCAGCAGAAACGGAGCAGCGTTGACAGGTTCATTGTTGAAGATGCAATGGAGAAAGAAGAGCTCTTTCGAGTTCACTTTGTGGTTGTTGTCTCTGGCGAAAATAGTGTTGCTCAACGCTCTGTGAAAGTACCGGATGGTTGGGTTATGGATATGAGTGGCGTGCAGAGAGTCCCAACCATCGGCATTGATGCCGGTCAACTGATACCATAGCGCGAAAGCTTCGTGCTGGAACTGATCGGTGATGCGGCGGTGAGCGTTGTCGCTGCGAGGTAGCTGTAGGATGCTGACAATCTGATTTTGGTTCACCTGATAGTTGGTGCCAAACATCCGGAAGCATGCGGCACCTGAGTGCTGGTTAAGTTTGCCACTGCTTGTGACGTAAGTGAACGAACTCAAGAACTCAAGAGTGAGTTGTTCGTATGTTGGCAGTGGGTTGGTGCAGAGGTTCCAGATGCCTGCTCTTTGAAGCATCCAGGTTACGCCTTCAAGGAGTCCGAGCTCCGTAAGCGATGGAAGGTGTGGATAATGAGTCGGCTGGAGCGACCTCTGATGGAATGCGATATAGTTTGCTCGTTGTCTTTCGCCTAAGTCTCCTTCATTGAAGATAATGTTGCTGATATCTGGGGTTTCTGCATTCCTTGCCATTGTTGGAAGATGGAGAGGTTTCTGAAGATTGGGGTTTTTCTGCAGAGTGGGAAGAACTGACAGAAGTGTGGTTTGGAAGTTGAGATTGAAGTTGAAATATAGAGTTCAATGTGGGGAGGACGAAAATTTGTAGTGGGGTAGGAGTTAGGATGATTGGAAGTGGTAATGGGGGTAGTGGAAGAGAACACGAACCCTGTTTTATCAGATATCAGTTTTTGCAATCGTGACGGTCGTCACCCGCGTGACGCTCGTCAGGATCCTGTGACGGTCGTCACAGCAGCAAAATCTGCAGAACGCAAAATTTTGCTCTGAGGGCGTTCTCGTAGTGACTTTAAGGCTTAGTAATGATACGGTGATGTGATATAACAGCCAACAAACAATGAATAATGCGAAAACAGAATAATTGAATAAAAACTAGAATTGAAATAACATAAAATTGAAATGATTGTATGTAGTACATAAAGAAAACTGACAATGCGAAAAATCCAAATGATTAAATGAAACTAAACTAGACTAAACTAAACTGAAACTACTGCTAAGAACTAGTATCTAGTCTTTTCGTGTCTTCAATTCATCGAATTTCCATGCGTAGTAGTCGAGTTGGTCGCAGACTAAATCCATGAAGCCTACCAGTTCGTTGTGCATGCTTGCGATGTCAGCTTTTACATTAGTCAGAGCTGTATCAACGTCGTCCAATCTGAGTAAAACGGTATCCATTTTGTCGGTGGTCTCCTCAGGGATAGGCTCAGGATAAGTGTTGTAGTATGGAGGAGTCGTAGGGTCTACTTCAGCTTCGGATACAGCATCCTCATAGTACATATAGTCGTGTGCCTCAGAGATGTGGTCACTGTCATACATATAGTTCTGTGGTGTTGACTGTGGTGAAGGAGGTCCCATAGGCTCATCCAATTCATAGAGCCAGTTATCCTTGTTTTGGATACTTGTCATCAGATGATCAGGCAGTGTGAATAGCTGTACTGGTTTTTCGTTAATGAGGTACTCATACGGTCCCGGTCCCATAGTTCCTAAAATGCGCCTGTTAAAGCAGAATTGTATGTTCATGGGTCGGATGGTGCCAAAACGAGTGCTGGCATTTAAGTGGAATCTAAGGGCAAGCTCGTGGGCAATCATTGTTACTAGGCCCCCTATAAGAATAGGTGTCTGTGGTTCCAGTGTGAGGCGTTTGAAAGATCTCATCATGAAAGGCACTGCATTTACTGTACGTCCCTGAGAAGCACAAAACATGATGAATAACTCCTCTTTAGATACTGTAGTAATATTTTCTTCTTTTCCAAACAAGGTGTGAGCTAGTATCTTATGGAAGTATCTGAAGGCTGGGTTATGAATGTCATCATTGTACATTCTGTCTGGTTCAGGGTGATAGTCGCCTGTGATTCTACCCCAGAATTGGTCGAGTTGAAAATCAATATCGTCATCTTCTGCAGTGATGAACACATGCGGTCCACTAGGAAATCCTAGGAGGTTAGCTAGTGACATCCGGCTATGGGTTTGGTCCATTCCAAACAATCGGAAGGTAATCAGCTCTGTGTTGGATCCAAAGCCATAGTTGGGTATGTATCTGAAAGAAATAAGGAATTCATAGGTAAGATCCTTATAGGTAGCAAAACGTGTTTTCAGAGCAGTGTTCTCCCAACCCAGTTGATTGAACAGGTATTGAATGCTATCCGTGATTCCTAGTTTATCCATAGTAGCCTTATCATAATACAGCGTTAAGGCGAATTCTCTTTCGGTCAGTGCTGCAAATCTTGCCTTTTGAGCTAGTCCTTGGAAGTGAACCTTTGTGAAGTCGTACTCGGCCATACTCGCAGGTAATTTGGAGAAAACAGAAGGAATGTTTTGAAGACTTTTAAAAATCCTGAAAAGTTTAAAACAGGAAATTGAAGTCAGGATTTTTAGAAACGAAAAGCGGTGGAAACAAAAGACAAAAGAGAAAAAAAATAAAATGAAAACAAACGAAAGTAGAAAGTAGTAGTAATTATAAGTTTAGAATTTTTGTTGGATTTTCAAAGTAAAATTTTAAAGAAAAATGAAATACAATAACGAGGGAAATTTGGGTTGCCTTCCAGTAAGCGCTGTTTTTAACGTCTAAAGCCTGACGATAGCTTGGTGAGAAGCTATTCGGGTGTTTGAGCTGGAAGCTCAAGCAATGCTATACTGCTGACTTGAGGACTGTTGTCGTTCTTATTATAATGTTTTAGACGTTGCCCGTTTACAATAAACGGTGCATTCATCTTATCGGTAATTTCAACAGCTCCACTCTGAAGTACTTTAGTTACTTCATAAGGTCCAGACCACCTAGATTTTAGTTTACCTGGGAAGAGTTTTAATCTTGAATTAAATAGCAATATGATGTCTCCCACACTGAATTATTTCCTGACTGAACGTTTATCATGCCACTTTTTAGTTCGTTCTTTGTAGATACGGGCATTTTCGTAAGCGTCTAATCGAAGTTCTTCCAACTCGTGTAAGTTCAAGATTCGCTTTTCTCTTACCTCGGTGTAGTTGAAGTTGAGTGTCTTAATGGCCCAGAAGGCCTTATGTTCTAATTCTACAGGGAGATGGCAGGATTTATCGTAAACTAATTTGTAGGGGGTGGTACCTATTGGTGTCTTAAATGCGGTCCTATAAGCCCATAAAGCTTCTTGTAGCTTTGACGACCAATCTTTCCTTGAGGTAGCGACAGTCTTTTCCAATATCTGTTTTATTTCTCTGTTCGAGACCTCTACTTGTCCGCTAGTTTGCGGATGATAAGGTGTAGCTACTCGGTGTCAGACTCCATATTTAGAGAGAAGTTTATCGAATATTCGTGATATGAAGTGAGATCCGCCGTCACTAATGACGAGTCTAGGTACACCGAATCTAGGAAAGATTGTGTTTTTGAAGAGTTTGATTACTACTCGTGCGTTGTTTGTTGGAGCAGCTATGGCTTCTATCCATTTAGACACGTAATCGACAATGACGAGTATGTAGTTATTACCAAAAGAAGGTGGGAATGGTCCCATGAAATCTATTCCCCAGACGTCGAAGATTTCTACCTCTAAGATTCCTTTCTGAGGCATTTCATCGCGTCGTGAGATGTTGCCAGTTCGTTGGCATCGATCACACTTTTGCACAGTGATGTGAACGTCTTTCCAGAGATTAGGCCAGAATAAGCCGGCTTGGAGAATCTTAGCGCACGTCTTGGATGTACTAGCATGACCACCATACGGTGTTGAATGGCATTGGGAAATAATATTTTCTATTTCTTCCTCTGGGACACATCGACGATATATGTTGTCGGCCCCTCTCTTGAAGAGTAGAGGTTCGTCCCAATAATAGTGTTTCAGATCGTGGAAGAATTTCTTCTTTTGCTGATAAGTAAGATCCGGTGGAAGCACGCCCGCAGCGAGGTAATTAACGATGTCAGCATACCAAGGTAATGTGACTTGGGCATAGACGGCTTCTACGGCTTTTTCGAATTCTGGATCTTTCGAGATTGAATTGGGTGTGTCACTTTCTAATTTGGCTATCAGACGTTCGTACGGGAAATCGTCATTTATCGGTACTGGTTCGTGTTTGATGCCTTCTATTCGGGATAAGTGATCTGCAACAACGTTCTCGGTTCCTTTCTTATCTTTGATTTCTAAGTCAAACTCTTGTAGTAACAGGATCCATCTCAATAGTCTTGGTTTGGCATCCTTTTTGCTTATTAGGTACCTTATGGCAGCGTGGTCTGTGTATATGATAATTTTTGCTCCTACTAAGTAAGAACGGAATTTGTCAAGCGCAAATATAACTGCTAGAAGTTCCTTTTCTGTGGTAGCGTAGTTCATTTGGGCAGGATCTAAGGTTCTACTGGCATAGTAGATGGCATGGAGTTTCTTGTCCTTCCTTTGTCCTAGAACTGCGCCTACAGCATAATCACTCGCATCGCACATGATTTTGAACGGTAGTCGCCAATCGGGTGGTTGCATGATTGGTGCGGTGATAAGGGCTGATTTCAATGTTTCGAATGCTTTTAGACAGTCGTCATCGAAGACGAACTCAGCATCTTTCATCAACAGGCCGGTTAGAGGTTTTGTGATTTTTGAAAAATCTTTTATAAATCTTCTGTAGAAACCAGCATGTCCTAGAAAACTCCGTATTTCTCGTACGGATTTTGGAGGTTGGAGATCTTTTATAATCTCTATTTTAGCTTTGTCTACCTCAATTCCTCTATCTGATATGACGTGTCCTAGAACTATTCCTTGTCGGACCATAAAATGACATTTTTCCCAATTTAGGACGAGGTTTACTTTTATACAACGTTCTAATACCATTTCTAAGTTTTGTAGGCATCCTTCGAAACTTTGTCCACATACCGAGAAATCGTCCATAAAGACTTCCATGATGTTGTCTATGAAATCTGCAAAGATTGCCATCATGCATCTTTGGAAGGTTGCTGGAGCGTTACAGAGTCCGAACGACATTCGGCGGTAAGCAAAAGTACCATAAGGACAGGTGAATGTAGTCTTTTCTTGGTCATCAGGATGGATGGGAATTTGGAAGAATCCTGAGTAACCATCTAGATAGCAGAAGTATGAGTGTTTGGCTAATCTTTCCAACATTTGGTCTATGAAGGGTAACGGGAAGTGATCTTTGCGCGTAGCCTTGTTAAGCTTTCTATAGTCAATGCACATCCTGCTTCCAGTCACGACTCTTTTTGTTATTGATTCGCCTTTTTCGTTTTTAACTACTGTGACTCCTCCTTTCTTTGGTACGACATGAACTGGGCTGACCCATTCACTATCGGAGATCGGATAGACGATTCCTGCATCTAGCAATTTCTTTACTTCATCTCTGACTACATTGCTCAGGATGGGGTTCAGTCTCCTCTGATGCTCTCGAGAGGTTTTAGAGTCTTCCTCTATTGTAATTCGATGCATACAGATCGAAGGGCTTATACCTTTTAGATCGCTTATGTTATAGCCTAACGCGGTGGGGTACTTCCTTAGGACTTCTAATAGCTTTTCGGTTTCTGGTTGTCCTAAGTCGGCGTTGACTATCACTGGTCTTTTTAGTTCATCGTCTATAAATTCATATCTAAGGTTTTTGGGTAGTGTTTTAAGTTCTAAAGATGGGTTCTTCGGACCTGGCATATGGTTTGGGGTCAGTGCTAAGCTTTCGCTTAGGCTGTCGTCTTTGTACGGTTTATGCCAATTATCGTCTTCAGAAATATCGGGTATTTGAATCTTTATTATTTCTGAATACGTGGTCTCTTCATTTTCAAGTTCTCTTATGTATTCGTCAATTTCGTCTACTAAATAGCAGGTATCGTCTATTGCTGGTGCTTGTAAGAACTTGGTGAGAATGAACTCTATCTTTTATTCTCCTACTTCGAATGTTAGCCTTCCTTTCTTCACGTCTATAATCGCTCCGGCTGTAGCTAGGAACGGTCTTCCTAGGATAATTAGGGTTACAGTGTCCTCCTTGATGTCCATGATTATGAAGTCGGTTGGAATGTAGAATTGTCCTATGCGTACTGGAACGTTTTCCAGTATTCCGACGGGGTATTTTACTGATCGGTCAGCTAATTGAACGGACATTTTGGTTGGTCTTAGGTCTCCCATATTCAGATTTTTGCATATAGATAAGGGCATAACACTGATACTGGCTCTTTAATCGCATAGAGCTTTGTCTATTACGAACTTTCCTATGACGCAGGGTATGGAGAAACTACCTGGGTCTTTTAATTTAGGAGGCATGCGGTTTTGAATAATAGCGCTACACTCTGCAGTAAGTGTAACTGTTTCATTATCCTCCATCTTTCTCTTATTTGACAGGATCTCTTTGAGAAATTTAGCGTATGACGGCATTCGAGTTATCGCTTCTGTAAAAGGAATAGTAATATTCAGCTGTTTAAGGAGCTCTACAAATTTCTTAAACTGTCCTGAAGTTTTGGAGTTTATTAGTCTTTGAGGGTAAGGAATAGGTGGTTTATATGGCGCTGGAGGTGCTTGAGTTTTTTCACTTGCGGTATCCTCCTTCTCGTTGTCTTCCTTCTTCTCTAACTCGGATTCCTTTTCTGCTTGTTCAGTTGGTTTTTGTTGCATGGCTGAGTTTTCGGTCCTCGGATCGATCGGTTCGTCCAATTCTTTTCCACTTCTTAGTATTACAGCATTTGCTTGGCCTTTTGGATTCTGTTCGGGTTGTCCAGGAAATGTGCCAGCTGGTGCGGCAGCAGAGGCTTGTTGTTGAGCCACTTGTGATATCTGAGTTTCTAACATTTTGTTGTGGGTGGCTAAAGCGTCTACTTTTCCTGTCAACTGTTTAATTTGCTCGCTAGTGTGTATGTTTTGATTCAGGAATTCTTTGTTTGTTTGAGCTTGAGTTGCTATGAACTTTTCCATCATCAACTCGAGGTTTGATTTCCTAGGTGCATTCTGAGCAGCTGGTTTCTGATATCCTGGCGGAGCAGTAGGCATTTGCAATGCATTTTCGCTTTTGTAAGAAAAGTTTGGATGATTTCGCCAACCTGGGTTGTAGGTATTTGCGTAGGGATTTCCTTGAGCATAATTTACCTGATCTAGTGGGATTCCGGCTAACAATGGGCATTCGGGTGCATTATGAGTGGTGCTTCCGCATAACTCGCAATTTGGAGTTACTGCAGCGACAGTTGCAGTGGGGTTAACGGTCAGACTATCAATCTTTTGTGCTAGAGCATCTACTTTAGCATTGAACTTTTCAAGGCTGCTGATTTCGTACATCCCACCTTTCGCTGTGGTTTTCTCAGTTGGAGTGCGTTCACCTCCCCATTGGCAATGGTTTTGTGACATGTTTTCTATTAATTGATAGGCTTCATCGTATGGCTTATCCATAAGTGCACCGCCCGCGGAAGCGTCTATTGTCAATCTAGTATTGTATAGAAGCCCATTATAGAAAGTATGGATTGTCACCTAGTCTTCTAGACCGTGGTGAGGACATATTCTCATCATATCTTTGAATCGTTCCCATGCTTCATAAAGAGATTCAGTATCTTTCTGTCGAAATTCGTTGATTTGAGCTCTAAGCATAGCAGTTTTGCTTGGCGGAAAATATCTCGCTAAGAAGACGTTCTTCAATTGCTCCCACGTCGTAACGGAGTTGGATGGTAACGATTGTAACCATGTCCACGCTTTGTCCCTAAGAGAGAATGGGAAAAGACGAAGTCTTATCGCGTCTGGAGTTACTCCATTTGCTTTCACTGTGTCTGTGTATTGTACAAACTTCGTTAGATGTTCGTTCGGATCCTCAGTTGCGTTTCCTGAGAATTAGTTTTGTTGTACAGCTGACATCAATGACAGTTTCAGCTCAAAATCATTTCGGGTAATAGCTGGGGCAGCAATGCTACTTCTAGGCTTCATTTGAGATGGTGTAGCGTATGCCTTCAGCGGTTTGTTTGGAGGTCCTTCAGCCATCTCTGGTTCTTCTTCTTCTGATTTGGGAATGGGAGTGAGAGGTTCGGGAGTGTTATGTTTGAGTTGTTTGAGTTGGTACTCAATGATTCTACTTCTTAAATGTAAGAAGCGCTCTAGTTCTGCGACTGAAGGTTTTACGATATCGCCTTGCGGGCGATTACTTGGCATACAATCGACAAAACTAGTAAGGAAAATGAAAATTGTTAACCTAGTCTATACGGCGTAACAGAAGGTTACACTATTGACTAAACGGGTCCCCGGCAACGGCGCCAAAAACTTGATCGCGACTTTCTATGTCTAATACAACCTAACTGCAAGTGCACAGTCTATCGCGTAGTAATAATAGATATCGATCCCACAGGGACTCGTAATCAAACTAGTGTTCTCAGGAGTTACTATGTTTAGCTAGGTAGAATATGTTTAAGGGAATAAGATTGTCACTAAAAGGGAACTAAGAATGCTACTTAGATTATAAATGATTGAATCGATACGTAGTAATTGTGTTCTTCAGGGATTTGATAAGTTACTGGTGTATGAAATAATTTTCAAAGTTTATTTAAGCAAAAAATGGTGATTTGAAGACTCTCGCCTCACGATGGTTATTGACGCTAATCATAATCCTAAGGGCCAAACGTACACTTTCGTATCCCGTTCGGGGTTAAAATTATTTTTTGGAAATCTCTAAGTTCTAATTCATTTTAAAGTGCTTTCGCTGTTATTAAAATGAATGACTAGTGTTTACTATCTGACCTTACCGCAGCTTTCGCTTGTTGGTTCGTATCTTAATTAATTTCCCACTTTCGTGGCAAAACTACTTTTAAATAAGTTCTCGCTTTCGCGACGAAGTTTATTCAGTAAATCAATTTTAAACACTCAGACCATAAGTTACTTTTGAAAAGAAAGTTTTTCAACCAGTTGTTATCAAATCCCATTCGAATTATTACCACATATCGATTACTTAAGTTTAGCTAGACATGGATTTGGGAAAGATAAAACATAAATAAAAATAATAAATAATGATTTGCATTATAATAAAACTGGAATCGATTGAAATGAGAAACCTGTAAATATTCCAATTGGCCTTTGGGCAGATCCTCCACAGATGTTGGCAGGATTCTAATCTCTATGCCAATTTGATCGTACAATGAAAGTAGAAATTACAGAAGAATGAAAAATGGAATACAAGAAAGGTAAAGAGAAACAAATAAGAATATTGCTGGAAAATATGCTCTGGAAATAAATTTGGCAGCACTTCATTGTATGAATGCAGCACACTTTCTGAAGTCCCCTGCTTCCCTTTTTATAGAAGTGGAATCCCAACGGTTATCATTGAAGATGATGGACTTTGAGGCAGATAATTTAGGGAGTAGTGGTCCACTCTGTGGGAATTGGAACTGATTCTTTAACGTGTAATTGAAGTGGGGCGTTTTTGCCTGCATGACGGTCGTCACCCGTGTGACGGTCGTCACCCGTGTGACGGTCGTCATGAAGCTGTGACGGTCGTCACATCAGCAAAAACAGCTTCCTGCGCTTTTCATTGTGTTTTCACTCCTTTTTTGTCCATATTTCATCTGAGATTGCTTCTTTTCTTCATGTTGCCTTGTTTAGACGTGATCGTTGAATACCTGCAAAACATCAAACAAATAACACGGAAATAACCCGAAATCGGATCGAAAACGGTTAAACTTTAGTTGAATTATGCATCAAAATATATATACGATTTCGTGTTATCACAGTACCATCTACAGTACACCTGAAGATGAAGTACTACATGACCAAAGGACGAGTCTTCACCCTCCACGGGGACATTGAGGCGGCCAGGCGATGTTTCGAGGCAGCAATCAAGGGCCTCAATTCAATTAAAGTCACCCTTAAGATGACTGACAAATCATCCTGGGCTGCGGAGCAAAAGCCATTACCTTGCATCAACTCCATCGACCTCGACAGCCAGTTCCCCAGCAAGCAGGAGCATACCGTAGAGTCTGAGGATGCACCCCCAGCAAACAACAGACAACCTTCCCACCCAACGCTCCCCATTCTGGACAGAGACTTCGAGCTCATCGCACTCGGAGATGACCCAGGAAGAAGCATGAAGATTGGCACTGGACTCCCCGACCTGGCGAGGAAGAAACTAAAGGCCTGCCTCCGGGAGAATGCTGACCTGTTCGCTTGGAATGTTGTTGAGATGCCCGGGCTTGACCCCGACGTAGCGTTCCACCACCTCACCATAGATTTGGCCGCTAGGGCCGTAGTCTAACATAGGCATAGGCAGTCTCTCAAGAAAGCGGAGGCTGCTGAAAAAGCTGTAAAGACCTTCTAGAGGCAAATTTCATATCGGAAGTCTAGTACACAACCTGGCTGTCTAGCGTTGTACTAGTTAAAAAACATAATGGAAAATGGAGTATGTGTGTTGACTATACTGATCTCAACCAGGCATGTCCCAAAGATGCTTACCCGTTACCTAACATCGACAAACTTGTCGATAACTCTGCAGGTTTTAAACTAATGTCATTCATGGACGCGTACTCGGGGTATAATCAAATCCTCATGGAAAATGCCGACAAATAATACACGACCTTCATGACCGAGTCGGGAAATTATTACTACAATGTAATGCCCTTCAGTTTGAAGAACACCGACGCCACCTACCAACGAATGATGAACAAAATATTTCAGGGAGAGATCGGGGACATGCTGAAAGTCTACATGGACGACATGATCTTGAAGTCACAAGAAGAAGTCGACCACACCACCCATCTCAAGAAGGTCTTCGACACGGTGAGAAAGTGCAGAATGAGGTTCAACCCAGAGAAGTGCACCTTTGGCGTACGGGCGGGTAAGTTCCTTGGGTTCTACCTGACGGAACGAGGAATAGAGGCGAACCTGGACAAATACGTGGCTTTCTCCGAGTTTTCAATTCCAAACACGAAGAAGTCCATCCAATCCCTAAACGGGATACTCGCGTTGCTATTCTGTTTCGCCTCCAAGTCCGCCCAATATGCCCTTTGTAACGCCCATTTTAATTATCTCGTTTTTTCGTGTTATTTTAGTTCGGCATGTTTTGTGGGGGTGTTTGAGTGCGATTGTGTGTAGCTCTTAAGTTGGAATTAATTAATAATTTTGGATTTTAAGACTAATAATAAAATTATTAGTGGTAATGATAATTAAATGAGTAATAGTAATATTATTATTGTTAATATTATTATTATTATTATTAATATTATTATTATGTAATAAAATAAAAAGGAATTGGGATGAGGGGTATTGTGGGGGATATTGGAAAGGGGAGAAAGAAGAACACGTTAGAGGAGGAGAGAAGAGAAACAAGAACACGATCAAGAGAAATTGGAAGGAGAAAAGCAAGGTGAATCAGAGTAAGAGGAAGCTAAGATTCACCGTGTCAGCAAGAGTTGCATCAGTTGTCAAGTTATCGAGGTAGGGGGGGAAGAATCGGTTAAAATTCAGTATTGCATGAATTCTAGGTAGAAGGGGGATTTCCCTAACCCCATAGATGTTGATGAACTGATTGTTATGATGTTGTGAATTTTGAGTTGCTGCTGGTATGATTGAATCATTGCATGTGTTTGTTTGGGTGATTTGGGGTTTTCTGTAGTTTACCGTTTTAAGCCGAAATTGATCAATTGAGAAGAATTGAGGTTTTATCGGGTGAAATCGAGAATGGATTTTGTAGTTAAGTTGTAGAATGTTGGTTAGTTGTGTTAGAAGCTGGTTTGCGCCTAATCGGGCAAATTCGGAGAGAGTTGTTGTTTCTGCACAGTGGGATTTTTCTGAAATCGCAGGTATTCGCTGAGCGAATGAGGGGGAGAGCCTTCGCTAAGCTTCGCCAGGCGAACTGGGCAGCGAGTGCTGCCAGTAGCCACTGTCTGGCTTCGCCGGGCGAGCTCTAGCGAGCCTTCGTTGCGGGGCTTCGCCAGGCGAATGTGCCAGCAAGCTCGACAACAGTTTGCATTTTTGCTGATGTTCTGTTCGGTTTTCTTATGCTGTTGGACCCTTGCTGGTCATGTATTGATTACGAGATTGTTGGTGAGCTGTGGTGAGTATATGTATGGTGTGGAATATAATTTCCTTGGTATTTTTTTAATTTGAATGATTGAAAATCGGTGTATGTGATTGGGTATGTATGTGGTAATGTGTGATATATATGTATATATATATATATATATATATATATATATATATATATATATATATATATATATATATATATATATATATATATATATATATATATATGTATGTATGTATGTATGTATATATATATATATATATGATGTGTGATGAAATGTGATCGGATGGATCGTGTACACTTAGTGTAGTTGATGTTGTGTGTTGTGCATTAGGGTTATGCATAGCATGGTGTGATAATGTGCTCCTGTGTGGAGGGTGATGGCCAGGTGCCCACCGGTAGCGATAATATGCTCCTGTGTAGAGGGTGATGGCCAGGTGCCCATCGGTGATTGTGAGGGATAGATCATGTCTCAGGGGAGCGTAAGTGATTTATCCTGTTTATGATGTGCTCCTGTGTGGAGGGTGATGTCCTAGTGCCCATCGGTGATGATGATATGTTCCTTCGGGAAAGATTGATGGCCCGGTGCCCATCGATATTGTTGTTGAGTCGGTACTGTATATCATGGGTTGAGTTGCATGTGTTGCGTTGTCTTATATGCTATGTTGGTGTGGGACAGTAGGTCCGGGTCGATGTATGTGAATGATAATTATGTGATTTACTATCTTTTATTCATGTACGTTATTACCGTTATATTTTGATCGTGATTTCTCACCCCTTACTTTTGTTGTGGTCTATGCTTTTTCGGAAGTACAGATAATCCAAATGTGTAGCTAGCTTGGTTTGTGGCGAGTCGTAGGGATGCTATGATACATAACATCGGGGCTTTGGGGAGTTTTATGTCTATTTGATGATTTTGTATGCCCCTGTGGCGTATCGTGTCTGATGAATCCTTTTTGGTGGATATGTTTGTATATTTTTACTTGACCGATTATGGTGTATATGATGTATATATGTATCTACGTGACAAATTCCGCTGTATATATATTATGAAAAAGTATTTAATAAAGTATTTTGTGGAGTTTTCATCTGTGACATCCCGTATGGTGTGATAACTCTGATATTTAATTATTTGATTTATTTGCATTTATGTTATTTTGGGAAGCGTGGTGTTACAAGCTGGTATTAGAGCAGGTCGGTCCGTCCGGCCAGTGTAGTAGTTGAGTATGTCTGTAGGATAGAGTTTGTTTGTTTTTCTGTTAACTTGGCGTTGTTTTCGTTGAGCAGTATGGGGGGGAGGAATGATGCTGCTTTGGCTGCAGCTATGCAAGCAATGGCGCAGGTGGTTGCTAATCAGAACCACGATGCGGGTGCACAATTCAGAGATTTGGCGCAGTTTCAGAGTAACAAGCCGCCGACGTTTCAAGGAGGAATTTTGGACCCTGAAGCGGCACAGAAGTGGCTTAAGGCGATTGAGAAGATCTTCAGAATGATTGGTTGCAGCGATGAGCAGAAGGTGAGGTTCGGTACTCACATGTTAGAGGGAGGAGCTGAAGCTTGGTGAGACAATAGTCGCCAGAGGTTGGAGACTGCAGGAACTCCAATTACTTGGGAGGTTGTTCGCACTAGTTTCTTGGAGAAGTATTTTCCGGAGGATATCAGAAGTGCTAAAGAGATAGAATTTCTAGAGCTGAAGCAGGGCAATATGACAGTGGCTGAGTATGCGGCTAAGTTTGAAGAGTTGGTGCAGTATTGTCCTCATTACAATACTGATGGAGCGATGACCTCCAAGTGTTTGAAGTTTGAAAATGGGCTGCGTCCGGAAGTGAAGATGGGAATATCTTGTCAGAATATCAGGGATTATCCTGAGCTGATAAGCAGAAGCAGGATTTATGATAATGATAACTGGGCGAGGATCGCGCATTACAAGGCTGCAAATGATCGTAAGGGTAAGCAAAGGTTTGGTGGTACTCCTTACAGTGTTCCTACTGATAAGGGAAAGTTTAAGGCTGCTGCTGATAAGAAGCCCAGAGAAAGAAGGGTGTCTACTGCTGTGAAGTGTTTCCGGTGCGGTGGCATGGGTCATCGTGCTGATGATTGTTTTCATGAGGCGAAGAAGTGTTTCAAGTGTGGAAAGCCGGGCCATGTGATGGTTGATTGCCTAGTCACTATGCCTACCTGTTACAACTGTGGTGAGAAGGGTCACATCAGTATGCATTGCGAGAAGTCGAAGCCGTCTCAGGTGCCTCAGACCAGTGGCAAAGTGTTTGCGGTGGTGGGAACTTAAGCTGCTAGTGAGGATCGTTCTATCCAAGGTACTTGTTTCATCAATAATGTTCCTTTGTCTGCTATGATTGATACGGGTGCGACCCACTTGTTCATTTCTGTGGATTGTATGAAGAGGTTAGGTTTGGTGTCGACTACTCTTGAGCGGCGGATGACTATTGAGACTCCCTTTATTGGTTCAGTGACTACTTCTTTGGTGTGTTTGAAGTGTCCACTGACTATCTTTGGTAGAGATTTTGGGGTGGATCTAATTTGTTTGCCTCTTGGTAAGTTGGATGTTATTATGGGTATGAACTGGTTAGAGTTCAACCGAGTCTACATCGATTGTTTTCGGAAGGTATTGTTGTTTATTACTCCCGAGGAAGAAGCTTTGGCAGATTCCTTGTCTAGTAAGGAGTTGAGGATCTTGTTGGAAGACGAGGCTAAGATGTTTGCTTTATTTGCATCATTATCAGTTGACGAAAAAGTGTCATTGAAGGAGTTGGCGGTGGTGAATAAATTTCTGGAAGTGTTCCCTGATGATATTACAGAGTTACCTCCGAAGAGAGAAATTGAGTTTAGCATTAATCTTGTACCTGGTACGAGGCCTATATCTATGGCGCCGTACATGATGTCGGCAGTGGAGTTGGCTGAATTGAAGTCTAAGATTGGAGAGTTGTTGGATAGGAAGTTTATCAGGCCAAGTGTGTCGCCGTGGGGAGCTCCAGTGTTGTTGGTGAAGAAGAATGATGGTAGTATGCGGTTGTGCATCGATTACCGTCAGTTGAATAAAGTGACCATCAAGAACAAATATCCTCTTCCAAGGATTGATGATTTGATGGATCAGTTGGTGGGAGCTTGTGTGTTTAGTAAGATTGATTTGAGGTCGGGTTACCATCAGATTAGAGTGAAGGAAGGTGATATTCAGAAGACGGCATTTAGAACTCGATACATACATTACGAGTATGCGGTAATGCCTTTCGGAGTGTCGAATGCACCGAGAGTGTTCATGGAGTACATAAACCGGATATTCCATTCTTATTTAGATCAGTTTATTGTTGTGTTCATTGATGATATCCTAATTTATTCGAAGTCTGAGGAAGAGCATGCAGGACATTTGAGAATTGCTTTGCAAGTGTTGAAGGATAATAAGCTGTTTGCGAAACTGTCGAAGTGTGAGTTTTGGTTGAAGACGGTGATTTTCTTGGGCCATGTAATAAACGGTGATGGTATATAGGTAGATCTGTAACACGGTGGGAGAACTGACTTTAAACAATGTTGCGGATAGCAAGAGTCGCCACCGACTTTTATTTTATCCATAAGGAAAGGTTATAAAAGAACAGGAAAGACCTTAGAGAATATTTTGGGTCCGGGAGGTAGGTTATGAAAAGGGAAGGTGTTAGCACCCTTTTCATCCATGGTTATCCATGGGCTCTTAGGTATTTAAGCTCACTTTTGAATTGTTTTGAAAGTGTAGTGTGTGAATAGAAAATTTTCAGAATAGTTAATAAATAATCCATGTAAGGATGTGTTAAGAACTTGTTTGAAAACTTGTTGAAAATTTGTTTAAGTGTGAAACAGTTTTGAAGTGAGCAAGCACCTAGGAGTAGCCTACCCTAATGTTTTAAGGTCTTTCTTATTCTTTATCCTTTCCTTAGTAAGACTATCCCTACTATAATGGAGTAGGTAGTCCTTACTTTGGATGTTAGAGGGACATGTGAGGGGACAATTTGACTTTGAAGGCCATTGTGGGATGTAATAAGCACATATAAGGGGACCATTATCATTTTTCGAAAGGGACTTGATTCGTAAGGCAACCATAAGGGACTTTGAATGATTTTTTTTATTTGAGGGACTTGCTTTATACACCCCACTTAACCATTATTCGTAGGCAACTTGAGGGATATCCTTAGGAAGTGAGACGGCGATTAAAATCGACTTACGTGTGTGACGTGTTTATTTTAATTATCTTTATTTTAAAAGTGATCTAAATTTATTTTAATATTACATACAGGTTGTTACACTCCCTAATTACTAACCATAATAATAATTAAATAATTAAACAACTTTACATCCAAGAAACAATTACAAAATAATAAGCAAACATAATTAAATAGCAAAGATAAATAAATATAAATAAGCAATAATAAATAATAAAGGGGGTTAATTCTAAGTTTACTCGGCAAGACATCGCATCTTGTGCCTACGTATCCTTACGGGAGTGGAATCAGAGTAATCGTAGTTCCCCTCAATAGGGAGGGTTAGAAACTTCTTGACTGTGGTCAAGTCTCAAGGGGAATAAACGCATCTTAAGGACACGCTTACGTGGAGTGTAGAAACGTCCAAATCTCTACGTTGAAATGTTAAGTTGTAATTAGGGTTAAATTAGGGATTCCACGGCGGGAAACCCTAAAATGAGCGGCGGCGGCTCTTTGACCATAATGCTAAGGGTAAAATTGTAATTTTGCCTGCGGCGAGGCATTTGTGAAAATTAGGGTTTGTAGTTTGTAGTTTTGAGGATTTGAAATTGAATGTGTGAAGTTTTACGGACTATTGGCGCGGCGCCAAACAGTTAGACCTAACCTTCGGATGTGTGCAATGTGACAGAAATAATAGTAAACGCGTGAGATAATTGAATCATGCAAACAGAGAGATAATGTCATAATTTAAACCATGCAAGCAAGAAATTTAAAGGCAGAATTTAAAGAGCGATTTGTTAAGTTCGCGAGGTTACATGAGAGGAGCAGATACAATATGATAATGAAATTTGAATTGAACAATAATAAAATAAAATAAATAACGGTTCTAGTTATTATTTTAAAAAAAGATTTTAGTTATTATTTTAAATTTATCTAAAAAAAAGGTTTTTCTTAAAAATAATAGGTTTTCATATTAATTTGGAAAAGATGTTAATGTTATTTATTTTAAAAAACAGATTTTTATATTATAACAAATTTTAATAAATTAATGATAACAATAATAATAATAATGGTAATAAATAATGATAATAATGATAATAATAATAAATAATGATAATAATAATAATAATAATAATAATAATAATAATAATAATAATAATAAAGCAATAATGAATTTTAAATGTGCCAAATAACCCAACAATGTTGCTAACACAGAAATGCGCTCATCGCAATCAGATCTAAATCGGACGAAACAAAATTTATCGCAAAGAAAAAGAAATTAAGCAAAAAATAGTATTATTGCTCACACAAAAAATGCGATCATCGCAACCAGATCGAACTAACACAAATGTCACGCGTCATGCACACAAATGTGCAAACATCGTATCGACATAATTCGATCAAAAATCTTATATATATAAACTCTAACAATTTAAAAATTATATATATATATATATATATATATATATATATATATATATATATATATATATATATATATATATAAACGTAACAGTAATAGATAAAGAAAAAAGAAATAACGGTAATAGATGAAGAAAAAGAAATAACGTAAAAGATGAAGAAAAAGAAACAACAGTAATAGATGAAGGAAAAGAAATAACGGTAAACGATGAGAAAAAAAGAAACAATAGTAATGGATGAAGAAGAAAAACTAAATAACGGCAAACGGGCACTCACATCCTCTTAGGTTTTTTTCATTCTCCCCCCTTTTTCCAACAAGGCAATACATGTATATATAGGGAACAAATTAGGGTTAACACCAAATTGTCAATAATGTCCCTAAAGCCCATTTTAAAGCCCAAACTAAATAATTAGTTAAAAAAAAATAAAATTTAAAATAATTTAAAATAATTAAAATAAACTTAAAAATAAAAAACTAATAATCCATATTGATTCCTAAAATAAAAAATATTATAAAAAGAACAAAATTTTTTTCAATATTTTTTATTTTATGATTTTTTGGATATTTTTATGAATAATTTAGAAAAAAGTGAAAAAAATAATATTTTAAAAAATGATTTAACTAAAATACGAAAATAATAATTAAATAATAATTAAAAAACTATTTTTGTTATTTTTTTAATGAAAGATAGAAAAATTTAGAGTAAAAATAATAAAAAACCAAAAAAAAGTGACAAAGGTGAGATTCGAACTCTCAACCTCTCACACTCATAACTCGCTGTACACATGTCCTCCTGCCAATTGTGCCATTTTTACTTTTTAGAAAAAAAATGCAATGCCATATTGATATTTTACCCAACCTCTCTTTGATGTTGGCAAAAAAAAAAAATCATGAAGTTTGACTTTGGTTTGACCACAATTGACCTCAGTTTGACCTTTTAACTGCATTGACTGCTTTTGACTTATCTGATCATCTGACTGAGCAAACTTTTGGAGAAAAGTCTTGAAACTTGGACATGGGGGTTCTTATACACATATAAGATGTTATGAAGCTCACTTGAAGTCTTGGAAGTCCATTTAGCCTGATTAAAGTCATAAACCCTAGTTTTGGATGCACTGTTTAGGAGGTGCATTGTCTGAGGGAATTGTCAACTCTTCTGACCAATTGTGAATTTTGTGAACCTTGTGAACCTTTCTTGGAACACAAAGTCTTGTATTGTGAGGGCAAATTTTGGGGTGCAACAGCTGCCCCTGTTCAATTTCTGAAACCTGAGGGGTTAGATTGGTATATTTGCCAGTCGTAACCTGGAAGGTTGAAGGGGATTGAACACAAAAGCCCAAAAATTTGCACTCACACAGTGCATGGAGTGATATTGATGGTTGGTTGAACATGATTGAGTGGGCTTAAAGATGCCACTAGGGGAAAGTTCTTCAGTAGTATAATGAGAACTGTCAGGAGTCTGGAGTAATACTGATGTAACAGCATGTCTTCATGAGGATAGAGCAATCAATAATGATAACCCTAAAGCAGTCTTGAAGTGATAAATCTGACCTCAGGAGGATAGAGCAATCAATACGCTCTAAAGCAGTCTTGAAGTAATAATGGCTTCAGGAGGATAGAGCAATCAATAGCTCTAAAGCAGTCTTGAAGTAATAGAAATGGCTTCAGTAGGATAGAGCAATCAACAGCTCTAAAGCAGTCTTGAAATAATAATGTGATATGTGCAGTCTTGAAGTAATGATTTCAGGAGGATAGAGCAATGGATAGCTCTAAAGCAGTCTTGAAATAATAATGTAATTTCAGGAGGATAGAGCAATGGAGAACTCTAAAGCAGTCTTGAAATAATTAGATGGCTTCAGGAGGATAGAGCAATGAATAGCTCTAAAGCAGTCTTGAAGTAGTAATATGACCTCATGAGGATAGAGCAATGAATAGCTCTAAAGCAGTCTTGAAGTAATAGGATGATTTCAGGAGGATAGAGCAATCAGTAGCTCTAAAGCAGTCTTGAAGTCATGAGAGGCTATCAGGAGGATAAATAACCCTGAGGTTACAATAAAGCAGTCCCAAAGTAATAAGAAGCTCATCAGGAGGATAAAGTAACCCTGAGGTTACAATAAAGCAGTCCAAAGATCATAAGCTTGTTTGTTGGATAATTAACCTGAAAACAAGGTAGCATTCTGTATAACAACATTAGTTTATGCTTTATGTATGCATGTATGACATGATGCACTTAGGTAATGTACTATAGACATAGATGTTATGGTATGATGTAAATGATGTATGTATGATATGACACTGCTGGAAGTGTCTGGATATCCTTGTATAACAACTGCTGGCCAAGGAAAATAAATCCGATTTGTTGAAGAATATATAACCCTCCGTCTGCTGGGGATAACAAGGTATAGATAACCTCCCGTTGTTGGGGATAACAAGGTATAGATAACCTCCCGTTGTTGGGGATAGTAAGGTATAGATAACCTCCCGTTGTTGGGGATAACAAGGTATAGATAACCTCCCGTTGTTGGGGATAGTAGGGTATAGATAACCTTCGTTTTCGTTTGATAGTAGGATAAGTATAACATCCCGTCTTCGTTCATCGTGCCCTTATTGGAAAGTAATTTCCCGTATATCCGTATGAGGATAAAAGAGATGGATATAAATTCCAGGGGAGATTAGACTTTGTGAAAATGGATTAGTCCTACTGATGGTTTGTAACTGTCTTGTAAAGATGAACCGGCGAAGCTTCGTTGAAATCCTGCCCTCGTTTGTCCTTAGTAAATACTATTACTGCATTTTCATGCATTTCTGGTAAACATCAATCATATTAAAAGCATACATGCATTTCTGGTAAACATCAATCATATTCAAAGGCATACATACATTCAAACACAACCAATGGACGTTTCGCTTATGTAAATAGGGTAAAAGTAAATCTGGATTCAAAAGATGGAGTTTATTTATATCAAAAGTGACCCATACACGGGTAAGTTTGTACAAGGAGACGTAAACCCTAGTAAGAGAATTTTGTCATGAAGTTTTACAAAAGAATCAGCTATGTGGGAAATAATCCTATTGAGTTTCAATTCTACTATTGCCACTCAAGTATCTCATCTTCTTGCTGTTGAGACGGAAACGATTGGATTGAGCTTTATCTGTTTGAGCTTGAGTAAGTAGTACAACTGGTTGCAGTTTCATGAGTGATCCAAACGAGACATAGTCATACGCTTTAATCCCTAACTTTTGCCTGGATTGCCCTTTCAGGTTTTCAATCCACCGGGATACCCTTTTTTGCCCAAGCCGCCTTTTCAGGTTTTCGACTTGCCGGGTGTACATCTTTTTATATATATATCCCTAATTTTTGCCCAAACCCTTTTGGTTTGCCGGGATGCCCTAATTTTTGCCTAGGCCTGTCAACCTAGCGGGTCTCTTTTTATGCGTAGTATTTTTTAACTATGTCTGCGTTTACAGGTTGTGGGAAGTCTTCACCATCCATTGTAGTCAGTATCATGGCACCTCCTGAGAACACTGTCTTGACTACAAATGGTCCCTCATATGTTGGAGTCCACTTGCCCCTAGGATCACCCTGTGGTAATATGATACGCTTGATTACCAAGTCACCAGCCTGATATACCTTTGGCTTAACCTTCTTGTTAAAAGCTTTGATCATCCGTTTCTGGTACATCTGGCCATGACAAACGGCTGCTAACCTTTTCTCATCAATCAAATTTATCTGGTCAAGTCGAGTCTGAATCCACTCATCTTCATCCAAGCCTGCATCCTTCATAATTCTCAAGGAGGGGATCTGAACTTCAATAGGCAGAACTGCTTCCATACCATAGACTATCGGGATCCTTGTTCAGGTCCGTCATATTGTCCAGGTTCTTTGGTAACAGACATAATGTCTTCATCAGGGAACTCAAAATTCATTGACTGGTAATCATCTACTGCTTGATGAGCCAAATGATCAGCAACAACACTCCCCTTAATGGCCTTCTGAGTAGTATACTGTATATCATATTCCGTCAAGATCATTTGCCATCTTGCAATTCTTCCGGAGAGAGCAGGTTTCTCAAATATGTACTTGATTGGATCCATCTTCGAAATCAACAAGGTAGTATGGGTCAACATATACTGTCTTAGTCGGCGAGCAGCCATGCCAAAGCGCAGCAAGTTTTCTCGAGCAGTGAGTATCTTGTTTCACAGTCGGTAAACTTTTTGCTAAGGTAGTATATTGCCTGCTCTTTTCGGCCAGACTCGTCATGTTGCCCCAATACACACCCCATTGAGTTGTCTAATACTGTTAAATACATAATCAAGGGTCTTCCATCAACTGGTGGCATTAGAATTGGAGGTTCTAGCAAATATCTCTTGATTTCATCAAAGGCGGTCTGGCACTCATCATTCCATTCCATCACCTGATCTTTCTTCAACAACTTGAAGATTGGCTCACAGATGGTAGTTAATTGGGAAATAAATCTTGCAATGTAGTTCAATCGTCCCAAGAAACCTCTAACCTCCTTCTCAGTATGGGGAGCTGGCATCTCTCGTATAGCTTTCACTTTTGCAGGATCCACTTCAATACCTTTTCCACTGACAATGAAACCCAGGAGCTTTCCAGATCTAACTCCAAAAGTACACTTGTTTGGATTTAATCTCAACCTGTATTTCTTCAACCTCTCAAACAACTTGTGCAGATGATCAAGATGTTGTTCTTCATTCTGAGACCTGGCTATCATATCATCCACATATACCTCTATCTCATGATGAATCATATCATGAAACAAAGCCACCATAGCACGCTGATATGTTGCCCCTGCATTCTTCAAACCAAATGGCATTACCTTATAGCAAAAGGTGCCCCACTGTGTCACAAATGTAGTCTTCTCCATATCTTCAGGTGCCATCTTGATTTGATTGTAACCAGAGAAACCATCCATAAAAGAGAATACCTTATGCTGAGCAGTGTTGTCTACCAGAATATCAATATGAGGAAGTGGAAAGTCGTCTTTAGGGCTAGCCTTGTTCAGATCTCTGTAGTCTACACACATACGTACCTTACCATCTTTCTTAGGAACTGGTACCACATTTGCAACCCACTGAGGATAAGAAGTTACGGCCAAGAACCCTGCATTGAACTGTTTCATTACCTCTGCTTTGATCTTTTCTGACATTTCAGGACGCATACGACGAACCTTCTGCTTCTTTGGACGACATTCTTCTTTCACTGGCAAACGGTGAACCACAATGTCTGTATCCAACCCTGGCATATCTTCATAAGACCAAGCAAAGATCTCCACATAGTCACGTAGCATCTGAATCAACCTGCTCTTGACACTGTCCTCTAAATCAGCCCCTATCTGGACCTCTTTTCTGTTTTCTTCAGTTCCCAGATTCACAACTTCGACTGGCTCTTCATGTGGCTGTATAGCTTTCTCTTCTTGTTGTAACAACCTAGCAAGCCCTACAGGTATTTCACAATCGTCCTCGTTTCCGTCTTCAGTTTGATAGATCGGATTCTCGAAATTGTAATTGGCAATAGTAGAACTGTTATCAACTGGATCCAGAGTGGATGAGGGTCTGCATTTTAGTGACGTGGGTGTGTGTAAGAACACATAGCTGATAAAGCAAAAATAAAAGAAAAGGAAAGACAAGGAACACAATATTTACGAAAACGAAACGTCCACTGATTTTATTGAATGAGGTATGCAAATGAAATGACAACCCGTAACAAGCACACCATTGTGCCCCGGGTAAGGCACATGGCT
Source organism: Lathyrus sativus (assembly GCA_963859935.3). Classification (NCBI taxonomy): domain Eukaryota; kingdom Viridiplantae; phylum Streptophyta; class Magnoliopsida; order Fabales; family Fabaceae; genus Lathyrus; species Lathyrus sativus. The sequence goes on along the minus strand of OZ012735.1, from coordinate 522,950,617 downwards.
TGAAAGTTTTAATTGTTCCAGAAATCACAAATTTAAAAACATAACACAGTAATAGTATTTACTCCTGACTAAAGGAGATAGGGATAACATCTTCAGCTGTCCAATTATTGAGTCCAGCACCCACAGTAGGAAAAATCCATGCCTCCAAGTTGTAGTCTTCATCTTGATCTCCCACAGCATTGATAACCCCTTGATTGGTGATACGAACAGCACGAGCACGACGAACAGCCTTCTGGGACTCTTCTTCCACCACAGCTTTTGCATCATTGAGGGAGGCCATTGCCATTGTTGGAGGGTTTCTGATGACCACAGGAACCTTCTTCACAGCAGGAGGAGTCACACAATCCTTAACAGCCCAGGGAACCACTTCAAATGACTGACATGGAGTTTCAATGTATTTACCTTCTACTTCCAGATACTTGAAAGTGTTTACATGGCTGACAAAGTATTCTTCCTCTCCAAAGACAGTAACAACTTTTCCATTCACCGGATATCTCAACTTTTGATGTAATGTGGAGGTCACAGCACCTGCCCCATGGATCCAGGGACGACCAAGCAGACATGAGTACGAAGGACGAATATCCATCGCATAGAATGTAGCAGTAAACACCTGAGAGCCAACCTTGATTGGAAGATCAATTTCCCCATGCACTACTCTTCTAGAACCATCAAAAGCCTTTACCACAATATTACTGGGCTTCAATACCGTATCTTCAGGACTCAGCTTGTTCAGGACTTCCTTAGGCAACACATTCAGAGAGGAACCATTGTCTATCAGCACATGAGACAGGGTAGTGCCCCTGCATTCAATTGAAATATGCAAGGCCCCGTTATGATCCCTCTTGGCAGGGGTCAAGTCAGCATCAGAAAATCCTAACCCGTTGTCATAGGTCAGGTGCGCAACACAATTCTCAAACTGGTCCACAGAAATTGCACTGGGTACATGAGCCATCTTTAGAAACTTGATCAATGACTTGGCATGAGCCTCAGAACATAATAACAGGGAGAGCATAGAAATATTTGAGGGAGTATGCCCCAGCTGATCAACAATATCATAATCACTCTTGCGAATGATTTTCAATACTTCTTCCATCTGCTTAGAGAGGTCATCAGCAGCTGGCACATCAGTAGATACAGGCTCAATAACAGGACCCTTGCCCCGAGCATCAGTGGTGGAAGTAACAGCAGGAGTAACTGCACTCTTAGAAGCAACTGGAGGAGAGAAGACTCTTCCACTACGAGTGATCTTGCTAGATCCAGCAATATTATCAATGTCAACAGGCATATCAGGTAAAGGCTCCTGCTTGACACCATGGATGTAAACATCAGACCCATAGTGCCAAGGCACAACTTTGTCAGATGTATAAGGAATAGGACCAGGAGTGGTAATGATCAGAGGAGCTACTCTGGCTTCAGCAACAACTTTCACAGGACCTTCAGCAGTAATCTTGATTGGGCCCTGATGAGTGATTTTAATGGGACTCTTTGAAGTGATTCTTAGTGGTACTTTGTCAACCATGTCAACCTCTTCAATCTTCTTACCCTGAGTCAGATGATCCACCATACTTTCTACAGATGCTGGTCTTCTTTCAAACACTATAGTATATTTATCCATGAGACGTTGAATCCCATCTCTCAAAATGAAGCAACTATCCGGCTTATAGGTACAATACAAACAATCTTCACGACAACCTGGAAAGATCCCAGCTTGTACTAACCTCTTTTTGATAACAGACAATGGTGCGCTCAACTCCATAACTGAATAGACATGCAGATCTTCATCAATATCTTCATCAATGGCGTTGACAGTCTTCTCGTGATTTGGCATTGGAGCTGTAATCACATTTGGAGTACCTGGTGGATCAAACTCAATTTCTCCAGCATCAATCATATCCTGAATTTTGTTCTTCAAGACCCAGCAGTTATTAGTATCATGTCCTGGACAGTTTGAATGATATGCACATCGTGCATTGGGATTGTACTTGGGAGAGGTAACATTGGGATTCTGAGGAGCCTCCCTCAGGGTAATAAGTTCAGCCTTCAACAAGTGTTGCAATGCCTGAGCCATTGACATGTTGATCTTCGTGAACTGTCTTCTAGCCCTCTGTTGGTTGCCTTGAGGCTGCTCTGTTGTTGCAGGAGTTGGATTTGAAATATGAACTGCACTAACAGACTGATGCCTTCTGTTACGATCAGGCTGACCATACACAGCATTAGATTCTCTCTTCCCAGTGGGAGGCTTTTTTGCAACACCTGATGAAGAAGTGCCCACTTGGATCTTACCACTCTTGATACCATTCTCTACTCGCTCTCCTGTCATGATCAACTCAGTGAAGCCAGATGATGAGCTTCCAATGAGATGACTCTAAAACGGACCATTCAGCGTACACATGAACATATCAACCAACTCCCTATCAGTCAAAGGGGGTTGAACTCTTCCAACTAAGTCTCTCCACTTCTGAGCATACTCCTTAAAGCTTTCTTTGGCACCCATAGACATGCTCTGAAGCTGCATGCGAGTGGGGGCTAAGTCAGCATTGTATTGATACTGCTTGTAGAAAGCTTCAGCAAGGTCATTCCAATCTCTGATGTTGACACTCTCCAACTGATAATACCACTCTAGCTGAGCTCCAGATAAACTCTCTTGAAAGAAATGGATCCACAACTTTTTATCAGCAGTGTGGGGTTGAATTCTTCTGACATAAGACCTCAGATGCAATTTGGGACAAGAGACCCCATCATAGACAACAAATGTAGGAACTTTGAACCCAATGGGTATGACCACCCCAGATATCAAGCTCAAATCCTCAAAATCCAACCCAGATGATTTCTGTAATTCCATAGCATCCATTCTATCCACCAGTATCTTGAATTTGTCTTCGTTAGGCTCATGGTAGTAGTTAGCCTCAGAATCAGAGTCCCCCATAGTGTTGTGGAGACTGCCTCTCTCCTGCTCAGATTCTTCAGATTCATAGTCTTCAACCTGTTCCTTGGTCTTGGCAGGACCTTTGAACCTTCTTCCCATGTTGAGCAACCCAGCAGACCTTCTAGCCTTCTTAGTCTTCTTGGCCAGCAGTGTCTTCAATTCATCCTGCCCCTTAGATAGGTTCAGGATCAGCTCTTGGAACTGTGCATTCTGTGCCTGGAGATCCTTAACTGATTGTTCAAGAGCCATTGCTGAAATAAACAGCGAGAAGATGAGAAACCTGTACACAATTATAAACCTGTGATGCAATGATATGGGAATGCATATGCAATGTTTTCAAGGACCGCAGGATTTAAATTTGCTTAAACAAACAAGAAAGTAACTTTTTATTAGTAATAACTTGTTTTGCCTTTTAGGCTTACAAAAAAATGAAAACGAAATAAGTACAAAAGATGGGGTTTTAAGTCTCCCATGGACGTTTCCTCTTTGTGTTGAGGTATGAGTTGAGGTTTCGTTCCTCATGAAGTAGCTTTGTTAGCTCTAGGATCCTTGCTTGGCTTGCTTTGTAATGAGCCTCGAAAGTATCCCTTTGCTCTTTCAGTTGGATCCATGATCTCTACAAGTCTTCCATATCAGTAGGCATGTCTGGGTGAAGGATGGTATAAGCTGTGTCTCCTTCAGCAACAGGTTCCATGGTAACTGGTAGGACGGCAGGATATGGCATCATGAGTGTCTGAGCACGAGATCGTACCCAACTGAGATAAGCCTCCATAGGAATAGTGTACTTAGGCTCCAGTGTCTTGCTGTCAATCCTGTTTACCTTTCCCCAAGCTCGGATGAATCTCTGACGGTAACCCTGAAGATCGTTGTCGTAATCAAACACAATGCCCTGAATCAACATGTCATGTGGACCATCGCTCCGGGCGTAACCAAACTGTCGTAAAGCTAGAGATGGGTTGTAGGTGATGCCTCCTCTTATGCCTAGAAGTGGCACATTAGGAAACTCCCCACAATGGTCAATGATGGTGACATTCTCCATAGATCTGGAGCACCAATGGATGTCTGAGTGAGAAAGTGACATGATCCTCTTGGACCATCTGAACCCTTGCTCATTCTTCATTATTGAGCGAGGAAGGTGAGAAATAAACCACCTAGAAAGTAAAGGTATGCAGCACATCAAAGTTCCTCTCGCCCTTGTAGTACGGGTGTGAAGAGAATGTAGGATGTCTCCAAGTAAGGTAGGCACTGGATTGTGACTCAGGAATATGTTGATGGCATGAACGTCTATGAACTGATCAGGATTGGGGAACAACACTAAGCCATAAATCAATAAGGCTAAGATCTCCTCAACAGCACCGTAGCTCATAGCCTTCAAGAACATTTGAGCTTTATCCACTAATACCTTGGCAAGAATACCTTTAACTCCACTTCTCGTCTCTAGAACAATGTCAGACTTCTTCAGATGTAGAGCTGCAGCAATAACTTCTGGTTTAAGCTCCTTCTCTAAGCCTGTGAATGGCTTCTGATCAAGAACAGGTATACCCAGAAGTTTAGAGAACTCCTCCATGGTTGGAACCAGCTGATAATCAGGAAATGTAAAGCAATGGTGCTTAGGGTCAAAGAACTGAAACAGCACACTCATCATGTCTTCACTGAACCCTGAAGTAACTAGATCCAATAAGTGACCATGTCTCTTGTTGAACTGGGAATGATCAGGCACTAGGGAAACCAACTCCTTGAGCTTAGCAGGTATCCCTACAAAGTTGATCCTGATGGTGTTTCTACGAGCAGAAGCCATGACCTGCAACAAAGAACAAAGATAAATCCTTTGGTCCTTGAAATGGTTAGGGAAAATGATATGCTTATGATGCATGATGATGTCATGATGTCATGCTCAATCACAAACATGTGGCACACACAAACAAGTCACACCATAGCCCTAGGTTTAAAGGCTTGCATGAGGTTCAAAGGCAAGTACCCTCCCCTGAAGTTAGATGGTTCATCCTGTCCTACAAAAGTAACCAGGTTCTAAGGGATCTCAATATCATTGATCCTTCACAAGGGTGGTTGTTCAGAAGGCAACTTACTTGCCAACCAAAACCCTCCAAGTTTAAGATCTCAATGAGCGTAGTATCGAGTGTCGACCAACTTCAGTCTGCACCAAAGCCGGTTACCTCACTACTTTCTAAAGGCCAAGATGAGTTAACTAGGGTTCTAAAAGTCAGTTAGTGCATTGACAACATATGGCAGCCTCAATATTATCCTCAACTTGACTTAAGGAATATAAGCACCAACCAAGAAGTCGCACTAACTATGGCCACCAGATCAACCGTATCGATATACGTCGTACAGTTTCCTTGGTCTATTGCCATTTACCTAAGGTACACTAGATCCGGGTTAGGACCTTTCACACATAAGAGCACCCCAACAATATAATAATAAAGCAAACAAGGCAAACAATTTAAAGTGATCTTAATTCCTAAGGGTACCCCTGTTAAATAAATCCCCAGCAGAGTCGCCAGTTCTGTAACACGGTGGGAGAACTGACTTTAAACAATGTTGCGGATAGCAAGAGTCGCCACCGACTTTTATTTTATCCATAAGGAAAGGTTATAAAAGAACAGGAAAGACCTTAGAGAATATTTTGGGTCCGGGAGGTAGGTTATGAAAAGGGAAGGTGTTAGCACCCTTTTCATCCATGGTTATCCATGGGCTCTTAGGTATTTAAGCTCACTTTTGAATTGTTTTGAAAGTGTAGTGTGTGAATAGAAAATTTTCAGAATAGTTAATAAATAATCCATGTAAGGATGTGTTAAGAACTTGTTTGAAAACTTGTTGAAAATTTGTTTAAGTGTGAAACAGTTTTGAAGTGAGCAAGCACCTAGGAGTAGCCTACCCTAATGTTTTAAGGTCTTTCTTATTCTTTATCCTTTCCTTAGTAAGACTATCCCTACTATAATGGAGTAGGTAGTCCTTACTTTGGATGTTAAGGGACATGTGAGGGACAATTTGACTTTGAAGGCCATTGTGGGATGTAATAAGCACATATAAGGGACCATCATCATTTTTCGAAAGGGACTTGATTCGTAAAGGCAACCATAAGGGACTTTGATGATTTTTTTATTTGAGGGACTTGCTTTATACACCCCACTTAACCATTATTCGTAGGCAACTTGAGGGATATCCTTAGGAAGTGAGACGGCGATTAAAATCGACTTACGTGTGTGACGTGTTTATTTTAATTATCTTTATTTAAAAAGTGATCTAAATTTATTTTAATATTACATACAGGTTGTTACACTCCCTAATTACTAACCATAATAATAATTAAATAATTAAACAACTTTACATCCAAGAAACAATTACAAAATAATAAGCAAAATAATTAAATAGCAAAGATAAATAAAATATAAATAAGCAATAATAAATAATAAAGGGGGTTAATTCTAAGTTTACTCGGCAAGACATCGCATCTTGTGCCTACGTATCCTTACGGGAGTGGAATCAGAGTAATCGTAGTTCCCCTCAATAGGGAGGTTAGAAACTTCTTGACTGTGGTCAAGGTCTCAAGGGGAATAAACGCATCTTAAGGACACGCTTACGTGGAGTGTAGAAACTCCAAATCTCTACGTTGAAATGTTAAGTTGTAATTAGGGTTAAATTAGGGATTCCACGGCGGGAAACCCTAAAATGAGCGCGGCGGCTCTTTGACCTAATGCTAAGGGTAAAATTGTAATTTTGCCTGCGGCGAGGCATTTGTGAAAATTAGGGTTTGTAGTTTGTAGTTTTGAGGATTTGAAATTGAATGTGTGAAGTTTTACGGACTATTGGCGCGACGGCCAAACAGTTAGACCTAACCTTCGGATGTGTGCAATGTGACAGAAATAATAGTAAACGCGTGAGATAATTGAATCATGCAAACAGAGAGATAATGTCATAATTTAAACCATGCAAGCAGAAATTTAAAGGCAGAATTTAAAGAGCGATTGTTAAGTTCGCGAGGTTACATGAGAGGAGCAGATACAATATGATAATGAAATTTGAATTGAACAATAATAAAATAAAATAAATAACGGTTCTAGTTATTATTTTAAAAAAAAGATTTTAGTTATTATTTTAAATTTATCTAAAAAAAAGTTTTTTCTTAAAAATAATAGGTTTTCATATTAATTTGGAAAAGATGTTAATGTTATTTATTTTAAAAAACAGATTTTTATATTATAACAAATTTTAATAAATTAATGATAACAATAATAATAATAATGGTAATAATAATGATAATAATGATAATAATAATAAATAATGATAATAATAATAATAATAATAATAATAATAATAATAATAATAATAATAATAATAATAATAATAATAATAAAGCAATAATGAATTTTAAATGTGCCAAATAACCCAACAATGTTGCTAACGCAGAAATGCGCTCATCGCAACCAGATCTAAATCGGACGAAACAAAATTTATCGCAAAGAAAAAGAAATTAAGCAAAAAATAGTATTATTGCTCACACAAAAATGCGATCATCGCAACCAGATCGAACTAACACAAATGTCACGCGTCATGCACACAAATGTGCAAACATCGTATCGACATAATTCGATCAAAAATCTTATATATATAAACTCTAACAATTTAAAAATTATATATATATATATATATATATATATATATATATATATATATATATATATATATATATATATATATATATATATATATATATATATATAAACGTAACAGTAATAGATAAAGAAAAAGAAATAACGGTAATAGATGAAGAAAAAGAAATAACGGTAAAAGATGAAGAAAAAGAAACAACAGTAATAGATGAAGGAAAAGAAATAACGGTAAACGATGAAGAAAAAGAAACAATAGTAATGGATGAAGAAGAAAACTAAATAACGGCAAACGGCACTCACTCCTCTTAGGTTTTTTTCATTCTCCCCCTTTTTCCAACAAGGCAACACATGTATATATAGGGAACAAATTAGGGTTAACACCAAATTGTCAATAATGTCCCTAAAGCCCATTTTAAAGCCCAAACTAAATAATTAGTTAAAAAAAAATAAAATTTAAATAATTTAAAATAATTAAAATAAACTTAAAATAAAAACTAATAATCCTATTGATTCCTAAAATAAAAAATATTATAAAAAGAACAAAATTTTTTTCAATATTTTTTATTTTATGATTTTTTGGATATTTTTATGAATAATTTAGAAAAAAGTGAAAAAAATAATATTTTAAAAAATGATTTAATTAAAATACGAAAATAATAATTAAATAATAATAAAAAACTATTTTTGTTATTTTTTTAATGAAAGATAGAAAAATTTAGAGTAAAAATAATAAAAAACAAAAAAAAGTGACAAAGGTGAGATTCGAACTCTCAACCTCTCACACTCATAACTCCTTACACATGTCCTCCTGCCAATTGTGCCATTTTTACTTTTTAGAAAAAAAATGCATGCCATATGATATTTACCCAACCTCTCTTTGATGTTGGCAAAAAAAAAATCATGAAGTTTGACTTTGGTTTGACCACAGTTGACCTCAGTTTGACCTTTTAACTGCATTGACTGCTTTTGACTTATCTGATCATCTGACTGAGCAAACTTTTGAGAAAAGTCTTGAAACTTGACATGGGGGTTCTTATACACATATAAGATGTTATGAAGCTCACTTGAAGTCTTGGAAGTCCATTTAGCCTGATTAAAGTCAAAACCCTAGTTTTGGATGCACTGTTTAGGAGGTGCATTGTCTGAGGGAATTGTCAACTCTTCTGACCAATTGTGAATTTTGTGAACCTTGTGAACCTTCTTGGAACACAAAGTCTTGTATTGTGAGGGCAAATTTTGGGGTGCAACAAGATCCATCCAAGGTGAGTGCAGTATTGCAGTGGGAACCGCCGAAGACAGCGACGGAGGTTAGAAGCTTTTTGGGTTTGGCAGGGTACTATCAAAGATTTATTGAAGGTTTTTCGACTTTGGTGTTGCCATTGACTCAGTTGACGAGGAAGAACCAAGTTTTTGTGTGGGATGCCACTTGTGAAGAGAGCTTTGTGGAATTGAAGAAGAGATTGACTACGGCACCGGTGTTAGTGTTACCGACTCCGAGTGAACCTTTTGTGGTGTATTGTGATGCGTCTAAGATGGGTTTAGGCGGAGTTCTTATGCAGAATGGTAAAGTGGTGGCGTATGCTTCACGAAAACTGAGGGTGCATGAGCGGAATTACCCTACTCATGATTTTGAGTTGGCTGCGATCGTTTTTGTGTTGAAGATCTGGAGGCATTATTTGTATGGTTCGAGATTTGAGGTGTTCAGCGATCATAAAAGTCTGAAGTATCTGTTTGATCAAAAAGAGCTGAATATGAGGTAGAGGAGATGGTTAGAATTCTTGAAGGATTATGATTTTAGCCTAAGTTATCATCCAGGAAAGGCTAATGTGGTAGCCGATGCTTTGAGTAGGAAGGTGATTCATATGTCGGCTATGATGGTGAAAGAGATAGAGCTTATTGAGCAGTTAAGAGATTTGAGCATGGTTTGTGAAACTTCGGCAGATTTCTTGATGTTGGGCAAGTTGCGAGTGAACAATGATTTCTTGGATTTGATTATAGAAGGTCAGAAGCTTGATGTGAAGCTAGTGGATGTGATGTCGGGAGTGGGAAGAGACTCTGATAGTGATTTCAAGTTGGATGGTTCAGGTGTGTGGAGGTTCCGAGGTAGGATTTGTATGCCGGATAATGATGAGCTAAAGAAGTCGATTCTGAGTGAAAGACATCGTAGTAGTTTGAGTGTTCATCTAGGAGATACGAAGATGTATCATGATTTGAAAAAGATGTTTTTGTGGTCAGGTATGAAGAGGGATATAGCTCAGTTTGTTTATGCCTGTTTGACGTGTCAGAAATCGAAGGTGGGGCACCAGAAGCCTAGTGGATTGATGCAACCGTTAGAGATTCCAGTTTGGAAGTGGGATTGTATCACCATGGATTTTGTTACAGGATTGCCGAACACGGCAAGGGGATTTGATACCATTTAGGTAATTGTGGATCGGCTTACGAAGTCTGCACATTTTGTGCCGGTTAATATAAGTTTTCCGTTGGAGAAGCTGGCGGAGATTTATGTTCGGGTGATTGTGAAGCTTTATGGTGTGCTGTCGAGTATTGTGTCGGATAGAGATCTGAGGTTTACGTCAGAATTTTGGAAGAGTTTGCAGGAAACTTTGGGTACCAAGTTGAAGCTGAGTTCAGCTTATCATCCACAGACTGATGGTCAGTCGAAGAGGACTATTCAGACGTTGGAGGATTTGCTACGGGCTTGTGTGCTGGAAAAAAGGTGGTGTGTGGGATACTCATTTTCCATTGGTAGAGTTCACATACAACAACAGTTACCATTCCAATATCGGGATGGCACCGTTTGAGGCTCTTTATGGTAGGAAGTGCAGAACTCCTTTGTGTTGGTATGAGTCGGGTGAGAATGTGGTTTTGGGGCCAGAGATTGTGCAGCAGACTACTGAGACAGTTCAGATGATCCGTGAGAAGTTGAAAGCGTCTCAGGATAGGCAGAAGAGTTATCACGATAATTGGAGGAAAGAGTCGGAATTCAGTGAAGGTGATCACGTGTTCCTGAGAGTTAACCCCGAGACTGGTGTAGGTCGTGCGTTGAAGTCCAAGAAGCTGGATCTGAAGTTTATTGGGCTGTATCAGATTTTGTAGAGAGTTGGTGTTGTGGCTTATAGGGTGGCGTTGCCGCCTGAGCTTTCGAATTTTCATGACGTGTTCCATGTGTCGCAACCTCGGAAGTATGTCGCGGATCCGTCTCATGTGATTCAGAGAGATGAAGTGCAAGTCTGGGAGAATCTCACTGTTGAGACAATGCCGTTAAGGATCGAGGATTGCAAGATGAAGCGACTCAGAGGGAAAGAGATACCTTTGGTGAGAGTGGCTTGGGGAGGTGCTGTAGTAGGCAGTGTGACCTGGGAATTGGAAAGCAGGATGCGGGAGGCGTATCCAGAATTGTTTCCATCAGGTATTTTCGAGGACGAAAATAATTAAAGTGGGGGAGAGTTGTAACGCCCATTTTAATTATCTTGTTTTTCCGTGTTATTTTAGTTCGGCATGTTTTGTGGGGGTGTTTGAGTGCGATTGTGTGTAGCCCTTAAGTTGGAATTAATTAATAATTTTGGACTTTAAGACTAATAATAAAATTATTAGTGGTAATGATACTTAAATGAGTAATAGTAATATTATTAGTATTATTACTATTAATATTATTATTGTTAATATTATTATTATTATTATTATTAATATTATTATTATGTAATAAAATAAAAAGGAATTGGGATGAGGGGTATTGTGGGGGATATTGGAAAGGGGAGAAAGAAGAACACGTTAGAGGAGGAGAGAAGAGAAACAAGAACACGATCAAGAGAAATTGGAAGGAGAAGAGCAAGGTGAATCGGAGCAAGAGGAAGCTAGGATTCACCGTGTCAGCAAGAGTTTCATCAGCTGTCAAGTTATCGAGGTAATGGGGGGGGGGGGGGGAGAATCGGTTAAAATCCGGTATTGCATGAATTCTAGGTAGAAGGGGGATTTCCCTAACCCTATAGATGTTGATGAACTGATTGTTATGATGTTGTGAATTCTGAGTTGCTGCTGGTATGATTGAATCATTGCATGTGTTTGTTTGGGTGATTTGGGGTTTTCGGTAGTTTACTGTTTTAAGCCGAAATTAATCAATTGAGTAGAAATGAGGTTTTATCGGGTGAAATCGAGAATGGATTCTGTAGTTAAGTCGTAGAATGTTGGTTAATTGTGTTAGAAGATGGTTTGCACGTAATCAGGCGAATTCAGAGAGAGTTGTTGTTTCTGCACAGTGGGATTTTTCTGAAATCGCAGGTATTCGTCAGCATTCGCTGAGCGAATGAGGGGGCGAGCCTTCATTAGGCTTCGCCAGGCGAACTGGGTAGCGAGTGCTGCCAATAGCCACTGTCTGGCTTCGCCAGGGGTTTCGCCGGGCGAGCTCTAGCGAGCCTTCGTTGCGGAGCTTCGCCAGGCGAATGTGCAAGCGAGCTCAACAGTAATTTGCATTTTTGCTGCTATTTTGTTCGGTTTTCTTGTGTTGTTAGACCCTTGCTGGTCATGTATTGATTACGAGATTGTTGGTGAGCTGTGGTGAGTATATGTGTGGTGTGGAATATGATTTCCTTGGTATTCGTTTAATTTGAATGATTGAAAATCGGTGTATGTGATTGCGTATGTATGTGGTGATGTGTGATATATATATATATATATATATATATATATATATATATATATATATATATATATATATATATATATATATATATATATATATATATATATATATATATATATATATATATATATATATATATATATATATATATATATATATATATATATATATATATATATATATATATATATATATATATATATATGATATGTGATGAAATGTGATCGAATGGATCGTGTACACTTAGTGTAGTTGATGTTGTGTGCTGTGCATTGGGATTATGCATAACATGGTGTGATAATGTGCTCCTATATGGAGGGTGATGGCTTTGTGTCCATCGGTAGCGATAATGTGCTCCTGTGTGGAGGGTGATGGCCAGGTGCCCATCGGTGATTGAGAGGGATAGATCATATCTCAGGGGAGCGTAAGTGATCTATCCTGTTTATGATGTGCTCCTGTGTGGAGGGTGATGGCCTAGTGCCCATCGGTGATGATGATATGTTCCTTCGGGAAAGGTTGATGGCCCAGTGCCCATCGATGTTGTTGTTGAGTCGGTACTGTATATCATGGGTTGAGTTGCATGTGTTGCATTGTGTTATATGCTATGTTGGTGTGGGACAGTAGGTCCGAGTCGATGTATGTGAATGATAATTGTGTGATTTGCTGCCTTTTATTCATGGACATTATTACCGTTATATTTTGATCGTGATTTCTCACCCCTTGCTTTTGCTGTAGTCTGTGCTTCTTCGGAAGTACAGATAATCCAGGTGTGTAGCTAGCTTGGTTTGTGGCGAGGCGTAGGGATGCTATGATACGTAACACCAGGGCTTTGGGGAGTTTTATGTCTATCTGATGATTTTGTGTGCCCCTGTTGCGTATCGTGTCTGATGAATCCTTTTTGGTGGATATGTTTGTATATTTTGACTTGACCGATTATGGTGTATATGATGTATATATGTATCTACATGACGAATTCCGCTGTATATATATTTTGAAAAAGTATTTAATGAAGTATTTTGTGGAATTTTCATCTGTGACATCCCGTTTGGTGTGCCAACTCTGATATTTAATTGTTTGATTTATTTGCATTTATGTTATTTTGGGAAACGGGGTGTCACACCCTCCCTTTCTTCAAGCTCCCGCGTAAGGAGGCCACGTTCAAGTGGACCGAGGAGTGCGAACAGGCCCTCCCCCACCTTAAACAAGTCCTCTTGAAGCCAATAGTATTATCGAGGCCCGAGGTCGGGGAAACATTGTACATGTACCTTGCCTTCGCGACCGAGGCCGTCAGCACAACACTGATACGTGAAACACCCGAAGGGCAGAAACCAATATACTTCTCGAGCAAAGCCCTCCAAGGCCCCAAGCTCAGGTACCAGTAGATCGAGAAGGTCGCTCTGGCCCTCGTCAATGCAGCCAAAAGGTTATGGCATCACTTCCTAGCCCATATGATCATGGTCAAAATCGACCAACCCGTTAAACAGTTATTCGGATGGCCAGACATGTCAGGAAGAATGCTCAAATGGTCGCTCGAACTCTCAGAATTTGACATCCAATATGAGAGCAGAAAAGCCCTCAAGGCTCAAGTCCTGGACGATTTCATCACGGAGATGACCTCCACAGAGTCCTCCACCCCTAAGGCACACAAGTGGACCACCTTCGTCGACGGCGCCTCTAGCTCGACGGGAAGTGGAACAGACATCATCTTGGAGAATGAAGAAGGAATCTTAATATAAGTCTCCGTCTCCTTGGCATTCCAAACGTCGAACAACCAAGCCGAGTATGAGGTGTTCCTCGCGGGACTCCACCTGGCCAAAGACCTTGGCACAAAGGAGGTGAAGATCTTTACGGACTCCCAGCTCGTGGCCTCCCAGGCGCGGGGAGAGTACCAAGCCAAAAACAACAACCTCACCTTAGTAAAATAAAAAATGAAAAGCTTCGATTCCGTGGAAGCACGACACGTCCCACACGAGCGCAACACCAAGGCAGAACATCCTGTTGAAACTTGCGAGCACGAAGAAGAAATGCGGGAATAAATCTGTAATATAAAAGGTTCTCCTTCGCTCGAGCATCGAGAAGGACGCAATGGCTGTCGAGGTTAATGCTATCGGTGACAATAATTGTTGGATGACCCCCGTATGCACCTACCTCAGCACAGGGCGACTGCCCGACGATGCCAAGGAGGCCAGCATGGTCAGGCACCGAGCCTGCTCATACGTCTTGATCGAGATCAAATTGTACCAGCGAGGATTCTCCATTCCCCTCCTCAAGTGCGTCGAGAAGTCCAAGGTACCGAGCATACTCTAAGAGATTCACGAAGGAATCAATGCTCAACACCTCAGCGGGAGATCGCTCGCCCATAAAGCTCTATGAGCAGGGTATTATTGGCCACCATGCAACATGACACCAAAAAGCACGTCAAAAAGTACGACAAATTCCAATGACACGGGGACATGCACCTTGCCCCGCCCAACGAGCTCAAAACGCTTTCGTCCTCATGACCGCTCGCCTGGTGAGGGATGGACATCCTCGGGCCCTTTACCATAGGATCGTATTAAAATAAGTATTTGGTAGTCGGTGACAACTACTTCATTAAATGGATAGAGGCCGAAGCCTTGGCCAAAATCACGACCCAAAACATACTTCGCTTCTACAAGAGAAAGATACTTGCTCGGTTCAGTGTACCCCAGACCATCGTCACTGACAACGGGACTCAGTTCACCGGCAGGAACTTCTAGGACTTCGTTACTAGGTTGGGCACGAAGCAACATTTCACCTCGGTCGAACACCCGCAAAAGAACGGGCAGGCCGAAGTCGCGAACAAAGTGACTCTGTATAGCCTGAAGCAAAGGTTGGTAGACGCCAAAAAGAGGTGGGCCGAGGAGCTACACAATGTTCTCTGGACCTACAAGAATACCCCGTATTCGACGACCGGGGAGACCCCACTCCGACTAACCTACGAAATTGAGACAGTGATTCCGGTGGAAATAAGAGAACTCTCCAGGAGAACCGAGTCTCCACTTGACGAGAAGGCAACCGGCGAGGCCTTAAGGGAGGAACTCGACCTATTCGAGAAAATCAGGTCGGGGGCTTCCCTCCGAGAAGCCTCACTGAAACAAAAGATAACTTTGCGGCATGACAGCAAAGTCATCAAGCGTGAGTTCCAGGTGAGCAGCATGGTCCTACGAAGGAATCAGAAGGACTCGTTCGAGGGAAAACTCGCTACGAACTGGGAAGGCCCCTACCGAGTCCGAGACAAAACGAGCAACGAGGCTTATCACCTTGAAAAGCTGCAAGGAGAAGAACTTGCTCGACCTTGGAATGCTGAAAAACTCAAATAATAGTACAATTAGACACTGCCCGTGAACCACGTGCGTTGCGACCACATGGGCGTGACATGGTATAGGCGTGACTCCTAAATTCAAAATAAAAAGGCAAGAGTCTGCCCTTTGTGTGTACGAGCAGGCTCTTGATCCAACGAGGACCCCTCAATCGAGCTCCATCATTGTCGTACCAGTAAGGCAGAACGCTCAGCTCGCAATAGGAAGTTCACGCCGTAGAGCAAAGACCTTGACCGAGGTCTTAGCTCCATTACCGATCGAATACCAACTCTGATCACCTGACCAGTTCCCTACACAGTCGGTTACAAGAATATGTCGAGCGAAACTCCCGATAATGAACAAGCAACACACACTATTTCATACATATGAAAAACAAGGAAAATAGAGCACACACAACATAAAAGTAGAATATTGCATTTCCAAAGTGCGGGCAGATTCCATTGTTCAAAGGTTACAAACATGGCACATAGGCCAGAAACAAATATATCAAAATATGGCGCGCATACCAGAAAATAGAAATATAGGAAAAACACTAAACAACTTCATTCTCCTCGGGTTGGTCGCCCACCATAACTGGGACGTCATCGTCCTCGTCATCTTCCGACATAACCACACGACCTTAGACCACCTGATGATAAGGGCATGTCCCCTCGGTGACGATTTAGACGCCCGGGTTCACGATCTGGAGCTATTCCACAACACATTTATAGCCCCTAGACAGTCCTGCTCAAGCTCTCATATCTTCGACACCAGGTCAGCCCGAGACGCCATAAGCTTCTCTTCGACAAACTCATCCTCAGTAGGCTGAGCAGCCACTTCCAACCCAACGATCCTCGCCAAGAGCTTCGTCCTCTCCTCGCCAGCGGTCTACACCTGTTTCTCGACTTCACCGTAAAGCTTGAGCTGGGCAGCATTTCTTTCCTTGGCCTGGTCGAGGCCAGCCGCCGGTTGTTCCTCTCAGCCTCGACAGTCGCGAGATTATTCTGTAGCTTGGTTAGGTCAACCGAAGGGCAGGTCTCATCATTGAGGACCAAAGTCATTTCTAAGACCCGCATCGCCATGGCCATATCTACCGATAAGGCTTTCTTCCTCGCCTTCTGGTCGACACCCAAGATATCCTTGGACTAAGCAGCGCTCACGATTGGGGAATTGGCCCTGTAGAAGAAATCGAGCTGCAAATAGCATGGCGGTAGCACGAACTTCTCCTCAGAAATACTCTCTGTAAGGTCGACGGTCTTGGGCTCATTGACCCGCTGCCTTTTTGGCGTCCCTTGCGAAGATGTGGATTGGCTACCTTGGGGGGAAGAAGATGAACCTCCGGGCATATGGTCGGGACTGGGTATCTGCTATACCTGGGTGACTCACTCCTTACCGGCCTTTTTCCACCTTTGCTGGCCACCAGCTTCTTTACGCGTTTCTGCATGCTCGACATCTCACCTGCAAAAGAAAAAACAAACAAGTTAGCAAATAGAAAACCAGCGACATAAATATAGAGAGAGCCAAAACGAAGGGAGGACCCGCAACCTAAAAACCATAAGGCTTCCTCGTCGGACGCACACTCGAGGAGGGCCTTCGTGTTTATCAACTGCGACTCTCGAAGAATCTCCCCGCGAGCGTCGAGGATGAAATTCCCATTTAGAGTCACACATTTTGCAGGAGTAAAGTCGGAGACAATTTTGACCAGCTTCTGGTAGGTCACCCGGTCATCAGCATCCAACGAGCTCGGCCTTACTATATAGCTATTTGTGCCCTTTTTGAAGTGCTCCTTCGACCATTCCAATGGAAACTTTGACTCTAAGACCTCCTCCTGCTGCCCGTTCTCCTCCTGGACCACGTGGTTATACAGCGAGTCTACGACCGTATGGGTAACGGGTTTTAGAACGTAGTACCGGTCTTTGAAGGTACGTATGGAATCTAGATACGCCCGAAATAGTCTCCTCGGATGCTTTAGGGACACTCAATTGTGTCGACCTTCAAATGTCTGTCGTTGAAGATGGAAGATGCGAAATAAAAGAGTGAGCATGGTCCCAACATTGAGGTACCGACATACGAGCTCGTACGTCCGTACAAACGCGATCACGTTAGGATGGTGCTGCGAGGGCGCCAGCCGCGGCCAGTCAAACACTCCCCCGTTGAAAATTAGTAAAGGGCATACGCATGCCTGCTTCTCGGAAGGTAATTTTGTACATAGGGAACCTCATCCCTTTGAAAGAAGAGCATATCCGATGGTGTGCTCGAGGTTTATATACCTTCCAGTTCATGGAGGAACCCTCACAACGGTCCTCGACAGTGGTGTAGGCGTTAGATTCATTCACATCAAAGCAAGAGGGAATGCTTAGGGGCTCCTGCCCGGCCTAATCCGCGACAATCCGTCGTCGCTTCTTGTTGGTCTGTGCTACTGAGGAATCAGGCACGTCGTCAATCTCAATGACCCCCTTAATTTGTGCAGCCATTTTTACCTAAAAAGCAGAGGAAATCGGTGAATTTGACATCCCAGATCAAATCCACCCTTCACCACAAATCAAGTGAAAGGGCAAAAAGAGGAGCACATGGCCGACGGGCAGGCCTCCCCGATCAGAAACACCCAACTAGGATGCTCATTTAGGAGAAGTTCTCCTATGCCACGACATCAAAAGTCGAGGATAGGATTCCCGAGACCTCAATATAGGTCCCCAAGATCCTCAACGGGTCCTCGAGGCCTCCATCTAAAGTCCTCGGGACCTTCATCTATTGTCCTCGGGGACCCTATCCCAGGTCCTCGTGACCTTCATCAGGTCCTTGATACATTCATCTTATGTCCTCAGGGTCCTTACCCCAGGTTCGCGAGACCTTCGTTAGGTCCTCGAACCACTCATCCTACGTTCTCGGGGACTTCATCATCGGTCCCCGGGGGCTTCATCAGAAGCATTATCAATTCAAAGAAGTTCTGGCATATTCGCCGGAAAATTCATAATTTCCACGGGAGCTTCATCAAATTCACCGGAGAAATTATCGGAAAATAAAAAAAGCTAGAGTAAAGCGACTGTGACTTACTCGGTACGGTGGTTCATGGAAGACGGGACATCGGCAGACGACGAACGTCTTAAAGAGGAGAAATGGAAGCACGAAAAGAGAAGAGAAAACGTCTTAAATGGAGGAAGGGAAAACATGCGACTGAAACAGACTCAGCCCCTATTTATAAGCCTAACACGGGACTCAAGATGTCCCTATGTCCTTGAGTGCCCTACTCCTAGCCGTCCTAGGCACTAATTTCCCTGACATGTGGTGGCACCAGACACCTCACACACCCGTTCAAATTCCCCTCCTACCCGGGAACACGCATATCAGTTCCCTCCGGCGTCCCCCACACGCACAGGACGGTTGTACCTTGTAGGCAACACGAAGAGCGGCTTATGGCCACGGGTTACAAGCACGACTCCCCGAGATTGAGGATCTCGACCTACGACAGCTTCCTCGACTTTGATACTGACGCTTAAGTTATTACTCATCCACTTATGAGCAACGACTTGGGGGAATCCTGTTCTGGACTGAGCCGAGACCTGCCCTACAGTCAGGCAGACCCAACCCAACACTATGTGGGAAGGCCCAATCCTTCCCAAGTTGGGCACACTTGACTCTACCGTCGAGCAGACCACTACTTAGCACAAAGAGAGCTTACACATTTTTTCCACGTGTTCCCCACACGGGGGCACATCATTATGCAACTACCCATTTTCGAAGAGTCGGTCAGCCCATCTTCCGAAGATCATAGAGTAGTTGATCCAGGATGAAGACCACGTGCTGGTCTTCCCTACGCCATATAAGCCCTGGCAGTTACTCTATTGGACCTTGTAATTCAGCCCAATACCAAGTAGTCGTTGGCCCTGTGCTGGGGGCACATTATAAATACCCTCTTTCACTAGAGGGTCAGATATTCATTCTCTACACTTTTCCCTTGAGCTTTCTAACTCCATTACTCACTTAAACATCAGAGTACCTTACAGACACACCCCTTCCTCTTCTATAACATCGGTGATCACAGAAACTAACAACGTGTGGCAAACTGCTGATTCCTTTCTGATCAGGTGATTCCTTGCAACACTAAGTTTTACTAAATTTAAACATAACTCATTTTATGACAACACTAAGTTTTACTAAGTTTAAACATATGACAACACTAAGTTCTACAAAGTTTAAACAATTTATGACAATACTAAATTCTAATAAGACTTACTCTAAATAAACATAGAGAGAGAGAGAGAGAGAGAGAGAGAGAGAGAGAGAGAGAGAGAGAGAGAGAGAGAGAGAGAGAGAGAGAGAGAGAGAGCGAGAGAGAGAGAGAGAGAGAGAGAGAGAGAGAGAGAGAGAGAGAGAGAGAGAGTGGTGGTAAAATGGATCGGGTCCGTCGGGTCGGCCCGTTTGACTCGCCCTTTTTGGCGGGTTGAGCTGAGGTTTTCGGCTTGGTACTTTAAATTGGCCTGCCCTGCCTAATCTGCTTGAAAAAGCGAGGCGAGGAAGATTTTACCCGCAGGTTTTTTGTTAAAACTTTTTATTTTTTTTTACTTAGAATTAAAACAACTTTAACTATAAAAACAACACTCTTCTCTTAAGATTATGTTGGTTGAATTGTATTATAAATTATTATACAAACAAATTGAATTATAATTATAATGTTCTTTCTATAACTTTGTAATACATGTGTTGATTGAAAACACTTGAAATAAAAGAATAATTGTATGACATGCTGAATTATTAAGTTGTCAAACATTAGCTCGCATGTTTTCTTTAGAAATAGATGTTGATTTTAGGAAAAATAAAGATTTGATTAGTGTATACGTGTGAAAAGTTTCAGATATATATATATATCCGCTACATACTCGTAAACATCATTTTTGAAATGAATTGTAAAACAAAAACATTATTTTGTTCTGTGTTGTTGTTTTTCTAACATCAATCTAAAACAAATCATTTTCTAGTTCTTGCAATCTATCACACATAATGGCGTGTTGTTACTTCCACCTCTTACCAATGTTGAATTGTAAAAGAAAATATTGTTATACTTTGGAACAACTTTCTAATGTTGTTAGTCAAAGAAAACAATCTATAATATATTACTTTCTTCGATTGACAACATAAGCGAGACTAAGGGAACCTCTTAATTCAAATTGTGATGAACGTTAGCTAAGCTTAGTTTTTTTCTTCTCAATAATAAATGTGAAATGGTACAATAAAAGGATAAAGACGCCATGGGAAATGGGTGGTTATAGGATAGGTGCTCGCTAAGGATTGGGGACCTTGTGCCTACGTATGCTCATTCGGACGAGAATAGGAAATCAGAGCTCTCGTAGTTCGACTTCGAGAAAGGATAAAGGGAAACAGAAGATGGAGGGAAGGTAGCTCTCTAAGATTATCACAATCTTGTGCCTACGTATCTCACATTTAGACGAGAATGAAGAATCAGAGCGTTTGTAGTTCGTGGAGACGACCGCGAAAAGATGAAGGGTTGAATTGGGTTGAAGTTTGGTTGAGAAACAGAAGATTGAATGACGAGCAACCCAAGGGGCGTGCCTCGAGAGTTGTCACTAAAGAATTCAAGGAATGCAGGATTCCAAGAACTCATTTTTTTCGGGAATTGATTAGAAATGTTTGAAGAGAGGGTTTGAACGTTTTAATTTCGAAAGGTAGAATGAATAACAACTCAAAGGGTGTGCCTTGAGAGCTATTTATTCGAAGATCCAAGAAATGCTAGACTCCAAGAATATCCTTCTTTCGTAACTTTGATTACGAAAATGTTTGAATAAGAATTAGGTCTTTTAAGACGAAAGATTGAATGAACGATAACCTAAAGCGCATGCCTCAAGAGCCATTCATTCGAAGATTCAAGGAATGCTAGACTCCAAGAATCTTCTTCTTTTGTTATTTGTTTAAGAAAAGTGTTTGGATAAAAGATTGAATCAAGTATGTGGTAAAAATAGGTGGACTACGAGGCGAAAAACACTCGACTTACAACTTGGTTTAAAATACCACTTGACGTTGGATCAAGGGTTTGATTTTACTTGCATGCAAAGACATGGTGGAGTGGAAGTTGGTTTGAAAATGGCTCGACGACGAGTCAAGGGTTTAATTGAAAATGGAATCGGCTCGACGACGATTTGAGGGTTAGGTTGTGAGAAATGATACTAGTCCCCGAGGATGCTTCTAATAACGAAACCATGATGAAATGCGAAAGTGTGTGCGATAGGTTGATGGCGAATGCGTACGAGTACTCGACTTACGAGGGGTGTTTGAAAAATAGCTCGATGACAAATGTCATACCCTAAATTTGTCCTACCTTTTTTCATTCTGTTTTCTGTTCTACTTTATTTGCTTAATTTCTGGTTATTTAGACACATGTCCGCTTGCCATTAGAGGATTTTTCCGAATTTTATTATTTTAACCAATAATAACGTGACACGTGGCCGAAAGACATTTTTGTGAATATTAAATTTTTTTATTAGTTCCCTAAGCCTTTTATTTTTATTTTTATTTTTTATTTTTATTTTTTTATTTTTTTAAAAAAAATGTTACTACTATTTTTTTTTAGGTAAATAATAATGCTTTTGCTTTTAATTTGTTTTATACATAATTGCTAACATTTATATAACTGTCATTATTAAGATTTATTTTTAAGTTATGTTTGTTAATTTGTTAATTATTTGTTTTATTAGTGGTTAATTAATTGAATAAGAGAAAGAGAATCAGAATTGGGTGGGGAGAATGGCCCACGTTTGGGCCCGTTTTGGATTTGAGAAGAGGGATTCAGATCCCTTCTTAAAGGCTGAGAAAAACCTAAAATGGGGGACACTGTTCATCACCTCTGAAACGCCAATCCGCCGCTGGAAACCCTAACCCAAACCCTAAAAAACCCTTCTTCCAAATCCGCCGTCACAACCTTACATCACGACCAAAGCTTTTCATCCCTGTCCTCAGTCCATCATTATCGTCTTCAATCAATACCGTCCTTACGAACCTACTTTTCAACCTACGACCGCCGAACAACCACTTTCCTTTCTCGATCCCAAATCAGAACCCCAACCATCATCAAATCCCTGATCATCACCATTCCTGAATATCAATCCTTCAACTCAGTTTCCGAAATGGCGGAGAGCTTCGATTGAGAAGCTTGGAGTTCCGTGATGACGCCACGAGCCCCCTCCGGTTTCACTCTTGGAGTACTCTAGTTGGTTCGTTCTCAATTCAACGAAAGCACCAACCCGAAGTCCCTTTTTATTTCGCGATAACGCCGCGAAACTTCCTCAGCTACAGTAATGAGAGGGTACTTTCACAGGTTGTAGTCTCAACAGTGACAAATCATGGCGTAAACGGTAAATCCAGGGTTATCTCATTGGTATCAATTTAAGTTTCTAATATGTGTTTTTTAGGTACCATTGCTTTCAGCATAGCATGTATTTCAAGTTAGCATAGGGTTCAAACTGTTAAGAGCTTTCCATTGAGATGCTTGTTTTAAAAGTTGTATTGAACTTACATTCATGCTGTTGAAATCATGTTTATCATTTTCTTGTGTTTTCGTTTCATATTCCATTTGTTATAGCTTGAGTGTATACCTCATGAATAGGTTTGTGCTGTTTCTCTGCAGACTGTTGTGAATCTTGATTGTTAAGAGTTTATGTTATCTTATCTATCGTTATTCCTAACTGCTGTCACACTCGCGAAAGACGTTTGGTTGGGGTTGGGCTTTAGTGTACAGGTAATGCAGGTTCCGATTTCTGTCGGTGGATATAGAAGGAGAATAGTAGCTTTGTAGAGACAGCAGCAATAAACTACTGATAACCAGCTGCAAACAATGGTTCGGCGCTTTCAAGGAATAAACCAACTCAAATAGCCATGACGAAAGCTCTCGTTTTGGTTGTGATGTCGCCGAATCATCGATTGTAAGACAAACAACTCACTGTTCGATTGCTGCCTTATCCCACTTCCTTTCTTGTGCAGATGACAAATATTTCCTTTTCTTTACTGCCCTGAAAAAAATGAGAAGTTCGAATGGACCACCGATTGCAAAGAGGATTTCGCCAAGGTCAAGAATTTCTTTACATCGCCTCTGATCTTCACTCTCTCGAAGGGGGACTCTCTACCTCTCGGTTACAGCATAGACGATGAGCCGAATCCTCGTCCAAGAAATATATAGGGTAGAAAGACTTGTGTATTTCATAAGCAAGGTATTTAAAGGTGTCGAGACATGCTATCAGGAAATTGAGAAACTAGTGTTACCCGTTGTTATTGTGGCTAGAAAGCTTAAGCCATATTTTCAAGGGCATAAAATCCTGGTAAAAACCAATCATCCCGTTCGACGAGTTTTGAAAAAACCCAACTTGGCATGACGAATGTTATCCTGGGCGGTAGATCTCTCAGAGTACGACATCTAATACATCTCGAGGGGAAACATCAAATCTTAATTCCTAGCCTACTTTGTAGAAAAAATCAACTCTCATAGACGAGAACCCCCCATTCAGAGTGGACACTTTCTATAGATGGTGCCTCAAATGTGAAAGGAAGAGGTGGATGAATAATTCTCGAAGGACCTAGCAATATAGTTATTGAGTAGACATTAAAGTTTGATTTCACCTCCAGCAACAATCAAGGAGATATGTGGCCCTAAACACCAGTATGACCAACCCTTTGGAAATGGGAGCTACTAAACTAAAACCCAAAGGTGACTCTCATTCGGTCGGCAACCAAGTCTCAAGTTAATTTCAAGCCAAGGAGCCACAACTGATAAAATATATATAGAAGGTACAAAATTTATTCTCATGTTTCCTCTCTTTTGAAATAAAGCATATCCCATGCGAGCATAACTTTAAGGAGGACCTCCTGTCCAAGCTAGCCACCTCAAAGACCGCAGAGTTTAATAAAACAGCCATCTAGGAGACTCTTGCCTCCCCTAGCATCGAGGTGGATATACTTCTTAGAAATCATTGCCAAATTTAATATCATGTCACACATATTGCACTATCTACTGTCGGGCAATCTCCCACCATATGCGGGAGAAATGAGAAAGATAAAAAAAATAGGCTTCCAAGTATACACTACTCTTAGGGAAACTTTACCAAACGGGAAAGGCTACCCCCATACTGCGATTTATGGGCGTGGATGACACCGCCCTAGTGCTTGCAGAAGTTTACAAGGGAGCCTGCAACAGCCACATCGGCAGAAAAACCCTTTCTCACAAGTTATTAAGAGAAGGATATTACTGGCCCATTCTAATGAAATAAAAAATCACCTTTGTCAAGACGTGTAATCAATGCTAGATACATGCTAACCTTCACCACGCCACGTCAGAACTTCTTTAACCGATGACCTTGCTCTGGACTTTCTACCAATGGGGTGTGGACATCCTAGGCCCATTTCCCCTAATACCGTATCAATTGAAATTTTTGATAGCGAGAGTCGATTATTTAACCAAATGGATAGAAGTAGAGCCAGTGGCCAAGATCACGACAGAAAAAGTGTAACCTTTCTATTAGAAGAAGATAATGTGCCGATGCAGACTCCTTGAGTGATTGTCTCCGACAACAGGACCGAGTTTGCTAACACCATGGTCACTGATTTTTATAAAGACTTGAGCATGTCGAAAAAATTTATGTTCGTGGTACACCCACTAGCTAACTGTCAAACTGAGTCGACAAACAAACTAATTCTTAATGGATTTAAGAAGAAACTCAATACACCAAAGGCATATGTGAGGAACTAATCCGTGAGATATTATGGTCTTACCACACCACACAACATTCCACTACCAAGGAAACCCTATTTTCCATGGTCTAAAGGGCAGATGCAATACTTCTTGTAGAGATTGAGACGCCCTCGTGGCGACAAACACAGTTCAACAAGGAGGCAAACGAGATAGGTTTAAAATGTGCAACAGATCTAATCGATGAAGTAAGAAAGGTCACCCGTGTCCAGGAATTCTCCACCAAACACAGGGCTGCAAGAAGACATAACTCCA
The DNA here is from genome assembly GCA_963859935.3 of Lathyrus sativus. Classification (NCBI taxonomy): domain Eukaryota; kingdom Viridiplantae; phylum Streptophyta; class Magnoliopsida; order Fabales; family Fabaceae; genus Lathyrus; species Lathyrus sativus. Next base: position 522,925,098 of record OZ012735.1, on the reverse strand, counting down.
AAGTAAAGATAATAAAGATGAAAGAGGGTGACTTGGTATTGAAGGAAGTGGTCCTACCGGCACAATAGGGGAAGAAGAAACCTAACATGGAAGGACCCTACCGCATATATCAGAAACTCCCCCATGGAGCATACAAGTTGTAGGAACTAGAATTGCCACTTCTTCCCATAACCTGGAATTCCCTCCATCTTCAATATTATTACTGTTATAATTATTTGTGATTCTCCTATAAAAATTATACTTATGTACTTCTGAGTAATTATTTAAGTATTTTATTTCCAACAAGGATATTTCCTTTTTAAAAATGCTCTGTATGCTAGACTTCTCAAGGAAAGTCTTTGCTCCCCCTCGAGGTGATACTTTGTATTGGGCTTCTCAAGGAAGGTCCTTTATGCCTTTTGAGGCAATACTTTGTGTTGGGATTCTCAACGAACTTCTTTGCCGCCCCTCAAGGAAAAAGTTTGTGCTATACTTCTTTACAAAGGTCATTGCTTCCCATCGAGGCGATACCTTGTGTTGGACTTTTCAACAAAGGTCTTTTCTTCCCCTCGAGGTGATACTTTATGTTGGGCTTCTCAACGAAGAGTCTTGTTGCCCCTAAAGGTGATACCTTATGATGGACTTCTTGATGAAGGTCATTGCCACACCTCGAGGTGATTCTTTGTGATGGGTTTCTCAATAAAGGTCCTTGTTGACTGTCAAGACGATACCTTATGTTGGACTCCTTAACGAAGGTGCTTGTCACCCCTCGAGGCGATACATAATGCTGGGATTCTAAATGAAGGTCTTTTCTGCCCCTCGAGGCGATACTTTGTGTTGGGATTCTCAACGAAGGACCTTTCCGCCCCTCTAGGTGATACTTTATGTTGAACTTATCAATGAAGGTCCTTTCCACCCCTCGAGGCTATACTTTATGCCAAACTTCTTGACAAAGGTCCTCGTCGCTTGCTAAAGTGTTATTTGGTGCACTGAACCTCGCCCTAGCCTCTCTCAGAGGCTTTGTAAACAGGATAAGGCATATGATAAATCATGCCTAAGAGGAAAAACCCATATCCAGCCCCGGAGACTAGACCACCAGTCTTGCTTGAGGGCTTGATAGAAGTCTCTCCTAAGAAGTAAAACCTTTTGCCCGAGGGACTTAGTGTCTCATCAGCCGGGCTATACATTATTATGCATAGAGAACTTAGGATAGCTAAGCTTTTTCCTGAGGGACTTAGTGTCCCCTCGGGAGGGGTCATTTCCAATAAATCACACCTAAGAGACACGCCCTATATCCAACTTCGGAGACTTGATCACAGTCTTACTTTAGGGATCGATAGAATTCTCGCATGAGAAGTATAACGCCTCACCTGAGGGATTTAGCGTCTTATCATCCGAGCTATATATTGTTATACCTAGATAACATAGGCTAGCTAAAATATTTCCTGAGGGACTTAATGTTCCCTAGAACAAGACCATTTCCAATAAATCACTCCTATAAGGCGCGATCCATACCCAACCCCAGAGACTGGATCACTAGTTTTTCTTAAAGGCTCGATAGACGTTATGCCTTAGAAGTTAAGTGCCTCTCTTGAGAGACTTAGTGTCTCATCAGTCAGGATATACATTATTATTCCTAGATAACTTAGGCTACTTAAGCTTTTGCTTGAGGGACTTAGTGTCCCCTCGAGCATGATTATTTCCAATAAGTATAATGAATCTGCAGTCTTGCTTAAGGAATCAATAAAAGTCCCATCCAAGAAGTAGAACGCGTCGCTTGAGGGACTCAGTGTCTCATTGGCCACACCATTGCGCCAAAGGGATATGGATTCTCAAATCTCACTAAGCTCCTGTTTGAGGAAACCACAAAGATTTAAATCGTACTATGACTAAAGATTCAAGTATTCCAAGGAAGGCAAAAAACTCAAGAGAGAATGTATGGGTTATCGGGATACTCCCACGAGTAGTGATCTAAAAGCACTTCATCTTCTACCAAAGGCCTTATGCTTTAGGGATTATGTATTATCCTAGTTACAAAGGGCCTCACATAAGGAGATGCCTTCATACCTCCTAAGGGGAGGCGGCATGTGAATGTCCCCCAAAGGGAGGTATCACCTCGCCCCATGGAATTTTCTATCGTCCCGTCATGGGAAACGTGAGTTAAGGCTTTTATTGGATATATGGAAAGTCAAATTCATTATTGACCCACATCTCATTTGGAAATAGGCGTTCAACGTTCCATCATTGACTGGGTGGACAATGACCCTTTCTAAGGAACCCATAGGCTTAGGGCCTCCATAAAAATTTCTCCCCTAAAGGTAAGAAATATAGATTCTAAGTCATTTACATTCTCCACAACTCAAAGGGAACCACCCTCATTATACTTTCACCACATATGACTGACCTAACCTCTCATCTACGACCAAGCATTTCCAACCATCATTAGGACCTCTCACCTCATGTGAGTTGGTCCCATAAACTACCTTAAAACACCATTGTACATGACTTCTCTCCACCATGAGAATGCCCTCACCACCAAAATGTATTATATACCTACTAAGGTTTACGAGTCTCCCCGCTCTTAAAGAGGGAACACACACACACACACACACACACACACACACACACACACACACACACATACACACACACACACACACACACACACACACACACACACACACACACACACACCTGTATTACTTGACTAATACACAATCTTTATGATGGATTGCACGAGCAGAAAATAGTAGGTTGAAGGTTTGTGTTCTTTGAAGGTGAGAAAAATACACAAGAAGAGGGGTTGAATTTTGTTTTCCAAATCTTTTCTATTTCTGATCATAGTTCACAATTTAAATAAGAGTTCTGACAAATAAATATAGCGAATAAAAATATAGAAGTAAATAAATAGGCAAAAAGCACACAAAATTTATCCTGGTTCTTCTCCAATTGAGAGTAGTCCAGTCCCCTTGCAGCACAAGAGATTTCTACTATAATAAATTATATTATGACTGCTTATACACTCAAGTATAAGAATTTTCTACTCAGACTCTCAGCTCGAGACTTCCTTGTTTAATTAACACCTAATCAACACTTCCTGCTTATATCCTCAGATCCTAAGACATTCCTGCTTAAGTCCCCCAGGCTCAAGACTTTTGCCCAGACCCTAGGTCCAATACTTCTGCTTAGATTCAACGAATCCAATACTTCACTGCTCAACCCCACGACAAGAGACTTATATCTAAACTGACTGTTTAGAGAAGGAATAACTTACAACAACACTTGATTAACAATCATAGGTGTTCAAATATAATACAACACACTTTAACACAAAGGATTCTTAACCTAAACAAGAATAATAACTCCTAACATATTAGCTTCTCTTGAGCTGTTACAAGTTGTGTGAAGTACGCATATACTTCAGTTGTAGTTGTAGTATTATTCTCTTGGTTGATTGTCACTTCTTCTGCTTATTTTATAGATGAATAAATAGAGTCGTTGCAGCAACTCAACAACTATATTCAGATCAAATCTTCTTTTTCCATAAAGTATATGTTGGAATTTGTAACCATAGAGTTATCCGCTGAACAAGGCCTTTGTCTAGAGAATTCTTCTATAAAACAAGTACAACACAATCTTTTGAAGATAATATCAACTTTCCTCGAGTCCCGTGATTTTTGAGCATGAGTTGCCATTACTTAGTTTTAGAAACAAATATAGCACGCTTCTGAGTCTGTGATGTAATTTTGACAACTTTCTCATTAGGCTCTTTCACGAGTATTCAATCATAGCTGGTTGAAAGAATCAGTTTTATCAAGTAAACATAATTATGTACACATGAACTAGATAGTTAGAAATCTTAATTGTTTTTCAAATACTTTGTTATCATTAAAACCTTGGAGGATGCATGACATGAACCAAATTTGTCTCAACATTCTTATCATAATATATCTTCTCTTTAATAATAAACTAGTTTCCTTAACTAACTTTTGTTATTGTTATCATAATCAAATGAATGAGAAATTACTGATAAATTCTGCAATGACGGACATGCAACAACTTTCAATATTAGTTCTTCTCCAAGATTCACAAGGATGAAACAAAAGACTCTTCTAGATCTAGTTTTTTGTGTGTAGAATATTGAAAACTCGTATTTCAATGAAATGTTAACATGTATCAGTATTTATGTAAAGTTGTTTGTTTTTATATAAAATACGAAATTGTAGTTGTTGGGGTTTGAACCCATGTATAATACACTTTATACCGAGGGTAAAAGTGTAAACTTTTTATGATGCCATTCGTTATCTCGACTTCAAAATCATGGTAAATTCCCCTTTTCTAACTGAGATAAAATGTATTTTTTTGTAGTAGTGATGTGGCAATGTATTAACATTTTCGAATTCAGATAAAATAGCAGGTACATTCCCAAAATAATAATTTAAAACTTCATCATCCATCGATAAAAATTGGTTTTGAGATTATGTTTTGTTGTGTGTTGGTGTTTGGGTAAGTTGGTTCAATTGAAGGGATATATCATTTATTATGTGTGGATTTTGTAGTGTATTGAGAGAGTGAATGGTTAAACTTTTGTTGTTGGGGGTGTGAATAGTCAAATTTTGGTCGAGGGATTGAAGTGTATTTAAGGGGTGGATGAAATGTGGTTTGTTGTTGTGGTGGTTGGTAGTGGTAGTTTGTTTAAGGGGGTTGGGTTTGTTGTTGAAACTGAGCGGCATATAATATTTATTGTTGTGTAGTTTGGGTGTGGTGGTACAGTTGTGGAATGCTAATGTATATTGACGTTTTTGAAATTTATTCGCCATAATATTATTGGGATTGAGTTGGTTGAAGGTATGTGTTTGGATATGGGTTGTTAGAAGAAGAATGTTGGGATGGAAATTATGATGGGTAGACTTGGGGAACTTCTTGATGGATGGGCGAGACATTTTGTTGGGAAGAAGAAGAGCCACGTTGATGAGGGGTCAATTAGAAATTAGATGTCAGTGATATAGGTAAATGGATATGTATTAAACTAAGTCATATATTCTAGGCTTGACTTTACCTCACCATCCAATATGTTACCCTTCAAGACCAAATGACATCTTCTCTTCCACTCGCGTTGCTCCTCTATGTTCAACACAACATATCATATTAAATTTCATGCTTGAGATCAAATACAAATAACTTTTTTAAAAAGTTGTTAACATGTGTAACGATCTATATTACCTTACTACTACAACTTAAACCACAATATTACCTTACTACTACAACTTAAACCACAATATTTTTCTAATTATCTTTGTTAATTTTTCCTATATAAAATATATATTGAATGAGCCTACATTGAGTTATTATTGTGAGGAAATACTTCAAGCAAACATACATGCTTTAAGGCAGGGACATAATATTCCTAGAAAAAAATGGGCAAGAGTGTATGACAAACGACAACGATGGGGCCATGTGATAATCAACCTTGTCGAGCCAATAAACTCGGTGGTAAAGGTCACTCGCAACCTACTTATAAGTGCTTTGGTACAATCAATTTATTATATGATGGGATCTCATATTAAATTATTAAATATGGTAATATATCATAACTAAATTCCTTTTTAATTTTCTTCTTCTTATTATTATATTATTATAGAGTATAGTATAATTTTGGAGAAGTAGAGTGTGTGACGTGAGTTTTGACGAGGAAACTTCGACGCAACAACTTATTGATTTGTCACATAATTCAACCATACGTTTCTCTCCGTGTCTGACATACTTCCGGTAAGCGTAATTCTCACTAAATTTATGTACCTCTTAAATCTTACTCCACCTTTATTACATTAAAGAAAAAAGAACTTGTTCTTACACCTAAATTTATGTCATTCTCATTTTTACAATCTACTTTTTCTTACACCATTATTGCATTAAAAAAAGTTTTATTGAATTTATAGTAAAAATCATCATGTATTACTTAATTATATGATTATGTTACGATATCACTAAATTATTATATATTCAATTGAATTAATCATAATACTGTTTGGAACTTTTATTTTAAGTGATTAAAAAAGTTTTAAATTATTATATAACGTTTAAATAAATAGAGTATATTTTGTTCACAATATAATTCACCGAAACAAATTAAACTGTTGATAATAATTTTTTTATCATGATAAATAGGGCTGGAAATGAGTCGAGTCGAGTCGAACTCACCTCAGCTCGGCTCGACTCGTTAAGAATTGTTCGAATTCGAGTTCGACACGAACTTTTTTTTAAGCTCAAACTCGACTCGTTATAAGTTCACGAACAGTTCGATTCGACTCGTTAGGTTCATCTCATTAGGTTCAGCTCACATGGTTCACGAACTTAAAAACTATTTTTTAAAATATATATATTTTTTAGTATATTTGACATTTTAAATAAATATATATTTTTTAAATAAAATATTAAAATAAAATAAAAGTTATCATATTGATATTTAACTTTATCTTCGAAATCTACTAATTCAAAACCTACACAACTTTCAAGAGATACATTTGAGAGTCTAACTCAAAAACTACTAAATTGAAGATTAAATTTGTCTAAGATTTGAAGTAAATATTTAAACCTAATCTTAAAGACAGTATAATTCTTTTCATATGTAATCGAGTTGACTCATGAACCTAACGAGTCGAACTATGTATAGTTCAAGTTCAGCTCATTTAGTTAACGAACTTAATTTTTCGCTCATACTCAACTCATTTGGTTCATGAACCTAGTTCAACGATTTAATTGTCGAGTCGAATTCCGAACTATCTTCGAGTTGGTTTGGTTCATTGCCAGCCCTAATGATAAACCATCTAATAAAAAATGGGTTAAAATTAGATATAAAAAATATACTAGAATGATAAAATTAGAAGAAAAAAACAATAAAAGAAAAAAATGAAGTGATTATAATTTATATTTGATAATAAAAACACAAAAAAATTTTTACAGGTGGAGAACAATTATAATAATTTGATGAAAGTAATAAAATAACAACACAAATAGAACCGTCAACAAAAAAAATGAATAGTATTAAAATACTAAAATAAAATCAGTAATATTTTCGTATATAATAATGTTTTAAATATTAAAGTTCAGTCCTTTCTCCTCCTCCAAATCCCTCGATTTAGAGACATACAAAAAAATTATTTTAAAGCGATTTTGCTCCTCTTCCCTCTCTTCACTTATTCTCATAAATTTTAAATCAAATATATTAAATTAATAATATTTTCTCTCCCCCCTTCATTTATCCCTTAAGCACTAACACCTCCTCTAATTTTATGAAAACCTATTTAAAATAATTTCAAATTTAAGTGATTTTTTAAAATTTTAATTTAAAAATTTATATTAAAATGATAAAATACATTAACTAATATCTTAAAAATAGCTATTTATTATGATAACGAAATTGTTTTAAAAATATTCTTTAAATTTTTTAAAATTTTTTTTAAACATTATGAATTAAAAAAACTGAAAAAATAGGCCTATATTTTAAAATTATCCATAATTTATTTTGTTGACATTTTTTGAACTCTACTAAAATATACTTCTTAATGTAATTTTTTGAATTTTTATTTTAATAAATATGAATTAATTAACTAAATGCCTAATTGCGAGACGAATAAAATATTTTTTAACGATGTAATAGAGGATATTGTTAAAAGTATCAGATAGTTTTTTCTGTTAGATTGAAGTGTAATTACCTCCTAATAGTAGTGAATACTCTTAATAAAAAAAGGATGATTTTTCTTGGCTTATGTCAAGACACACGAAATTAAGACGTTTATTAATAAGATTAATCATGAAGTTAACTTAGGAGAATGGTGTGTTTCTTATTTACTTTCATGTGTATTAACTTGCTTTGAGTGCCCTATACTTTACAATCCATGATACTTGCTGACGTAACTCAAAAGTCTTTTTTTTTCCCTTCTAATCACTAGTTTTCTTTGAAATATATTACCAGAGGTTAAAATAGGCTACTCGATCTTAAACGGGTTGTTTTTAGTGAGTTTAAGTTTTTTAGGTATGAGAAAAAAAACTCATTTGTAATATGAGTTTGAAAATTATTACTCAAGTTTAGTCGTAGATAGACTTCGAGTTATCCAACCCTACACGGATTATTTTAAATAAAAAATTAAAATCAAAATACTATAATATTTATTATAAAATAAAATTAAAAATTATATTATTTTAAATATAATATATTTTTAAATACTATATTATCTTTTATAAATATTATAATGTGTTTTTAAATACAATACATATTTAAATTGTATAATACTAGAATATTTAACGTAAGAAAAATTAATAGAACTCGAAAAAATAATGTTAATTATATTAATGTTTAATATTTAAAAGAGAATGATTGAATATAATAGAAATAAAATTTAGTGAGGTGAAAAAAAACAATATATTATTTTAAAATAAAATAATATAAATATTAATATAATTTTTCAAAATTTATAATAATATAAGACTAATGAACTGTCTATAAAAATTCATAAGAGTTAACTTTAATAAATAACGGATTTTTTTTAAAGCATGTTAAAAAAACTCTGAAAAATAAGAACTCTAATTTTAAAAGTTTATCCTTATAATTTTTAGGATAATAAGTTTATAGTCCATTTTCACATCACTGCATGTACACTAATTTGTTAAACATAATTGTACGGTGTTCATAAAAGTTATTCCCACGTAGAGTAGAGATATAGATTATCCTAGTACATGAAAATATGATAAAAAGATGTGGAGTACTAAATTAGAATTTTTCTGAAATCTATCTTTTATTGTTTCAAACTTGTTGACGTGTTTAGTGAGCTTGCACAACATACATTCACATGTCAAATGAAAAATTAACACTCTTTAAATATTTAAAATATAAAAATATTCTTTACAAAAATTAATTATTTTAATTTTTAATATATTAAATACACGTACTTTTAAAATAAAATTTAAAATTTTAAACTCAAAAAAGCCCCTAAAACACTAATTAACATTTCTCTTTACTTCAAAATACAAGTTAATATAAAAAATATTCTTTAAAAACATTAATTATTTTAATTTTTAATATATTGAATAAATGTACTTTTAAAAAATGTTTTTTTTAAACTCAAAAATCCCTAAACCACTAGTTAACCATGGGAATGGTTTGTATATTTTTGCATATATATATATATATATATATATATATATATATATATATATATATATATATATATATATATATATATATATATATATATATATATATATATATATATATATATATATATATATATATATATATATATATATATATATATATATATATATATATATATATATATATATATATATATATATATATATATATATATATATATATATATATATATATATATATATATATATATATATATATATATATATATATATATATATATATATATATATATATATATATATATATATATTACTCTATTAGCGAGTAGTGCATGCTTTTGAGAATAACAAATATTTTTAAAAAGATAATGAAATTTAATTTTGATGTATTTGCTTCGTTCATGTGTTATTGAATTTTTGTCAGATTGATAGTAGATATATTGTCGATCTTTATAGTAATTGTTCCATAACTCTTTGCGAACCGGTAGTAGAAGAGAATATGAACTTGGAACTCTGCAGAACTGAGAATCAGAGATATCATGACTTAAGGAGTGCAAGTTGAAATGTGATTTCTTATATCAAAGCAAGTGTAGCTCGACAGAAAAAAGAATGTGTTAAAATTAGCCTAGTGTGTGTCGAGTTGTGTTAGATGTCAAAATGTCAAAGTAGATTGTTTGACACAAGATTTCGACTTAAAGCAAAATAGAAATTTTGAACTTTTGTAATTTTAGACTTTACCTTAGAGAATAAAGTAACTCAATTATAAATAAAGGGAGTAACTAATATTTTGAGTAAGAAGAATAGAGAACTCGCATACCTATCACCTTATAGACGTTCTAGTCTCCATTTTTTAGCTAATGTGGAACTATTACTCATACTATTCACATCTGTTATATTTAACAAATGTGAGTTAGAAATTTTGAAAAATAGAATGTAAAAAATTTTTATATTGGTTAAAAATACCAAGACATAAATATTTATAAATTAAAGAATTCACACATCTATTATTTTAAAATTTTGAATAAATAGATAATGTGTCTCAAAATAAAGATGTATTATTTTTTTTAAAAACCTCAAAAAAAACATAAAAATACACTCTGAGGTTGAATCCCCAAATCCATATCCCAACACATGCATGCATTTATGTATTTTTTTTACTTTTATTCGGTCAAGGGTTTGAGTATTAACATTATGATAATATATTTATAATATAGAAAAATGTGAATAGATAATAATTAATATATCCTATAAAGAAAGCATTTACCTTAATACACTAGATTATATTCTAGTAATGATTTAGTCAACTTATTACTGTATATTTTGTATATCCTCCCCTTTGGCAGGGGTGAGTGCAGTAATTTGCATGTGATATTTTGGTAGTAAACAAAGAGATATGACTAATTAGTTAAAATCCTTTGCATCATAAGTAAGAGCACGTTTCATGTTCAGGTATGACTTAAGCGCATCGTGCAAAGCATGCTGTGTTATTTACGACCAAGACAATCATAGTATGACGTGAGCAATATATATGAATCAAATGATCATTTCTTTATACAAAAAAAAGACATTTTTTGTATCATTTTGAATCGGTCAAAGATCGATGTCAATGCAAATACACTACATATGATCCAAGGTATAAAAGTCATTTCACATGAAATACAAGATACACTTTTTATTACACTCATCTTGAATCTTGAACTCAATTGGAAGTTGAAGTGCTAACCTTGTAAGTCCACTCCCGCGACACCTTATTAGAGATCAACACCATCAGTTCAGGATTCATGACCACATACTTCAACTATTTATAGTTCCAGTACGAAACAGTATTACCGTGGGAATGACTTCTGATTCCCATGAAATTCTACGAGTAGATGGTCTTCGTTCCAAAATCAAATCCATGCCCAAAGCATAAGAAGTAGAAGCGGCAATTCCACCAGTTATGTTCATGAGATATGTTCCATTCTCTAATCCAGTTCTCTGTAAATTATCACCTATCAACGAGATCCGCAGTGCAGTGATATCTGTCGCAGTGAGAATCGGAGACCATATCTATTAAATTAAGTAGGCTTCACAAATCATAATTCACCATCGATCTTTAATTTATCCAAGGGAAAGGAAAAAGAACGAATAAACTCATAAGTATGCAATGCAAATGCAAAGTAAAAGAGAATCTAAGGTTCGGGGGTTGGTTATATCTAGGAAATGGGCTATCATCATAAGTATCTATAGTACTCTATAGAAACCTCTTACTTTATTATGTTATTTGTTAATTATTTGCTAAAGGTGAAAAGATGGATAAAGGTGAAAAGTAAAGGGGGAAAAGAAAAAGGTAGCTCGCTAAGATCTCGCAATCCTATGCCTACATATTCTTATAGGAAGTCAGAGCAATCGTAGTTCAACTGACTATGGGGAAAAAAGAAAAGGGTGTGGAAAAGAAAAAAAGAGTGTGCTCGCCAAGGATTGACCTTGTGCCTACGTATTCTCAAAAGAAACTTGAGAAATTAGAGCGTCTGTAGTTCAGAACCACGGGTAAAAGCAATGTTTGTCGGTTGGTTTTAGGAGAAGAGACAAGTTGTCATCTTAAGGAGAATACTCAATTGAGCCATCATAAACACGTAAAAGACGAATTTTTGCTTCACATTGAGAGAATGACTCCAACTCGGATATAGAATCGACGAGTATGACACATACCTCTCTCAAGTGGAAAAGAAATCAACATCTTTTCCAACTATGTCATGGAGTAGGAGAATTACATCTTGATTAAGAATGAATAATGTCTAATCACTTTTGAGAAAAGGGAACCTAATTGTAGGTTATCTAAAGTTGAAGTACCCTAAGGAAAACTACCTAAGTATGTACAATCTAAAGCAGTCATCCTAAAGTCAATAATCTAAGTATATATATCCTAAGGTAATCAACCTAATGGGGAAACATGGATCAAGCTAAGAGGTAAATAATGTAAATGAACAAAAATACAATGCATATGACTATAAATTCAATCACATGTAGCCTTGGACTCAAACACAAACAAATTATGAAGATTCAAGAGTTATAAGCAAATGTCAAACAAAATAGGTATCATGAAAATAATATCAAGATAGGCAAACACTATGCCAAAAATGGCCTTTAGCAGCGCTTTTTTTGACCTTTAGCAGCGCTTTAAAGCGCTGCCTAAAGTGGCGCTGCTAAAGGTAAAGGCAGCGCTTTTTTTTATGGAAAAAGCGCTGCTAAAGGTATCACTTTTAGCAGCGCTTTTTTACCCCTTTAGCAGCGCTTTCAAAGCGTTGCCTATTCTCCCCCCCCCCCCCCCTCCCCCCTGTAGCAGCGCTTTATTAAAGCGCTTTTGTAGGCCACCCTTTAGCAGCACTTTTTTAAAGCGCTTTCTTAGACACCTCCTTTCCTAACCTATAGCAGCGCTTTTTTATGCCTATTTTTCTCCCTTTAGCAGCGCTTTCTTGTAAAAGCGCTGTCTATACCTCACGTTTTTAAATTTTTTTTTTTTTGAAAAATCACATTTTTTTATATTTTTAGACAAACCTGCTTATAACAATTAAATTCCCTGCTTATAATTCAGGCTTTAAACATAACTTGGCCTTTAAACATTGTAATTCAACACTTGGCCTTTAATTCAACACAATATAACTAAACATTGTACATTATACAATAACACTTTGCAATTTACACATAATTAACTCAAGTATAATTTACACATAATTTAAACATTGTACATTATACAATATACAATATACAATTTACACATAATTACAAATCCAATATACATTATAGAATTCTTAACTCAATCATAAATTGACACCATTCTTCCTTAATTTCTTCCAGTTTTACTTTCGAGTACGTAGCGCATATGAATTCATCAAAATACTACATAATATAACAGAACAAGCACGATTTAATACTAATTACTCAGATGAAATATTAGTTAATTATCAAAATGAATCATATAACTCATGAATTGATCCATACCATGATTGGAATCTCTAATTGACCAGAAAGAATGATTTCCTTCATAAAGCGCAGTACAAAATATCCGCAGTCAATCCCACCACGCTGACGAGGACACTGTATTAGGAAAAAAGCGAACGAACATTTATCAGGATATATAGTTTAAATAGTTTTATAAGTAGAACCACTATAACAGTCAAACATGGGAAAATATACCTCCACTCTGATCCAGTTGATGTTGCTAGCCCTGCTTTTTGGCACTGTTGCATCTCTGTGTGCTCTGTATATTTGTATAACTCTAACATAATATAAACACATATTTAGAACAATGTCACATAATAAATAAACATATATAATTATTCAGAACACTATACATCATCACTTACGTATCAACCATGTTCTTCAGATTTTCATATTTGTTTGTATCGCCATCCAATGAATCTATATAATACACTATTTCTTTAATCGGATTAATTGCGACCAACAACCAGTGACCACTATAAAATAAGACAACAGTTTAGACGAAAATGTTATATAATATGGCAAAAATCGAACAATTATAATAAATGAATTTAGAATAAAAACTAACCCATGGCCAGTATTATATGGCAACATAAACAACTTCTCCGTATTCGCACCCATAAATCTCTGGACTGTGTACTCTTTGACTGCTTCTGGTGTCTGGTCTATTGTCCGTGAGTTGACACTGCTAGCAGATAAGAATGCGAATACTGAAGTCAAATCAGCGGGGACCAACATCTTGTCATACAAGCGCCTAAAAAAAATATAATCAACATTAGATTATTCAGTTAAACGAGCGAATTTTAAAATGTTCAATTATCTAATTAAAATGGATCGAAGTACCTGATGTAGGTATGCATAACCCCGACGCCCAATTCTAAATGTTTGAAAACCTGGTCGAAATCCTCCTTAGCAAGTGTTTCGGAATATTCAAAACCGAAAATACCTTGTTCCATATGTATTAGACGGATGCCGCCCTCAGGCACGTCTGTTGTCCCTACATATGTTTGAAGGCACAACCTAAATTGAGGAACAAATGCTCTTTTTGTCTCGACCTTTTTTTTGGGCACCTTGGAAGTTTCAGGCATGTTTCCCTTGCTGACATGTTGCGACTGCTGATCAAGAACCTAAAAGTCATATATAAGTTCAGTAAATAATTTATAATAAAATAATCACTTAAACTGTAGTACTAGTACCTGTAACTTTGATGCAGCTGAATCGGTATCCCGCACAATAATTTTATCATCTTTTGTTTTGGATTTTGTGGGAGTCTAAGATCATCATGTTAATAAGAAAGTGTAAATGTCAGAATAACTTTCATGTATGGGTAATAAAACATTGGAATATTACAAGGTTCAACCTACCTCATCATCCATGAAAATGAGATTCGTCGGCCATGCTACATAAGCTCCTATCGCGTCTCCCACCACTGTTGCGTCTGATACATCGTCTCGCATAGGCAACAACGCCCCCCCTCTAATGCAATATCAACAGATACTTTCAAAAATCCAGCAGGGAGGGGTTTATGGTGAATTAAGTCTCCCAGGGTGTTATGCACCTTTCCCTTGCCAACCATGCGATAAGTCGGCGACGATAAATATAGTCGACAAGGTGAAATGCCCTAAACAAATAATGATCAGCTAATGTGTCAATTAAGAAAAATGTGCTAAATTAATTTCAATGTAATATATACAATTACCTCTGGAAGCTTCTGCGGACAACCGATACTATCTTTGTCACTAGTAGCTTTACCGGCCTCTGGAGCGCGCCTTTCGGACATGTATCTCTCCTTATCCTTCTGTAATTCACGAATTTGAGCTTTCATTTCCTCCAAAGTAGCCATCACTTCTTTATTGGTTGGATTTTTTTTCCTTGGCTGCTTATACAGTTTGGATGGAGTGACACCAAATCCCTTGCCCCTCACACGCCCAGAGTACTCAGGAATATTCAACACCCGACTCAATAAACTCCTGCAATCATCGTCTTCAGCAGGAGTTATAGTCTGGGATAGGGACTCCTGAAATATAGATAAACGCATATTTAAATATTTTATACACTTTGTTCAAACACTTTGTTCAAAAACTAATGTTGTACTTACACATTGTTCAAACACTTGTTGAACTTCTTCTTGGACGGCTTCATCTCTTCCCACCCGGGCAGCCTTCCATACGACATGGTCCGGAAGAGATGTCGCATCACTTTTCTCCTCTTCCAACTACGCATTAAGACGAACAATAAAGCATTATATCCTATTATGTATACTTACTATTTTTTGTAAATAGATCATATTAAAGCATATATATGCACTTACTATTTTTTGTAAATAGATCATATTAAAGCATAAACCATCTATACAAACCATCTATATAAACTATCTATATCAAATACAAACCAACAATAACAACATAAACCATCTATATAAACCAATATCAAATAACAATAACAAATATAAATCATCTATACAAACCATCTATATAAACTATCTATATCAAATATAAACCAACAATAACAACATAAACCATCTATATAAACCAACAATATCAAATATGAAATATAAACCATCTATATATATAAACCATCAAATATAAACCAACAATAACAACATCTATATAACACAAATATAAACCATATATATCAACCATCTATATAAACTATAAACTATAACACAAACCATCTATATAACACAAATATAAACCATCTATATCAACTATAACAAATACAAACCAACAATAACAACATAAACCATCTATATAAACCAATATCAAATAACAATAACAAATATAAACCATCTATACAAACCATCTATATAAACTATCTATATCAAATATAAACCAACAATAACAACATAAACCATCTATATAAACCAACAATATCAAATATCAAATATAAATCATCTATATATATAAACCATCAAATATAAACCAACAATAACAACATCTATATCAAATACAACCCATATATATAAACTATAACAAATACAAACCATCTATACAACACAAATATAAACTATAACAAATATAAACTATAACACAAACCATCTATATAACACAAATATAAACCATCTATATCAACTATAACAAATACAAACCAATATATCATCAGAACAACAACAACAATATATCTCATATATCAACAACAACAACAATATCATGTATAAACTATTTTACATTGTAAACTATATAAACTATTTTACATCAACAACAACAACAATATCATATATATCTCATATATCATGTTAACACAACAACAACTAACACAACAACAACAAAAACCATCATTGAAAAGATAAAAACCATCTATATATCATCAGAACAACAATGGTGAAAATATTAAAAAAAAAAACAAGAAAAGCAGAGTAAAGCTTCACGTACCGTAACAATGGTGGACCGGCAATGCAGACGGATGGATGAACTCAAAAACGTACGGTGAACGGTCGGTGATGGTCGGAAGGATGATCGGACGGAAGAAGTTGATGGTCGGACGATGAACAGTGGTTCGTTCGTTGGTTTTCGTTCGCCAGAGAAAGAAGAAATGTGTTGCGTGACTGTTCTGATTCTGTTAAAATTCTGGAGGGTATTTTAAAATTATAATATGAATACCTATAGCAGCGCTTTTAAAGGCCTTTAGCAGCGCTTTTAAAAGCGCTTTCATAGGGTGCCTTATCAATTCCATATAGCAGCGCTTTATATAAAAAGCGCTTTCTAAGGGTCCCCCTTTAGCAGCGCTTTTGAAAAGCGCTTTCATAGGGTGCCTTAAAATTATAATATGAATACCTATAGCAGCGCTTTTAAAGACCTTTAGCAGCGCTTTTAAAAGCGCTTTCATAGGGTGCTTATCAATTCCATATAGCAGCGCTTTATATAAAAAGCGCTTTCTAAGGGTCCCCCTTTAGCAGCGCTTTTGAAAAGCGCTTTCGTAGGCCCCCCCCTTTAGCAGCGCTTTTTAAAAGCGCTTTCTTAGGCCCACCATTTAGCAGCGCTTTTTTAAAAGCGTTGTCTTTGGTAGGCGCTTTTTTTCTTTTTTTTTTTACTGGCCCTTTAGCAGCGCTTTTGTATAAAGCGCTGTCTTTCTATGCGCTGCTAAAAGTGATTTCTGGCGTAGTGAAAGCAAAGCCTTAAGTGTCAAAGTTAAACTCATGAACAAGCAATAACACGTGTATAACGAAAAGATCACAAGATAAGGCATCATAAATAAATATTATCAATTAACCAAGACAAAGCGTTAAGAATTAATAAAAAAAAAAACAGGCCAAAACGTAGAAGTAAATGAATCGCAGAATAAAATTAGGCAACAACGGAATCATTAATCAATTAAAAATATTGATATTTAATAAGATTAATTAATAATTTAATTAATTAATATTAAATAAAAATATTTGAAATAATTAATAAATATAACATAGTTTTGCATTTTTAATATCATCAAGAAATTAACAATTGACAAACTAATTGAAAATTTTAAATTAATTATGAAGAATATCTTTTGACTAAAAAAACACAAAACTTAATAAAATATTAAAAATAGAAGGCTAAAATATTTTTTGGTATTTTTCGAATATTACAAAATGAAAGTAACTAAACAATTTTTTTTTTACATTTTTCAAATATCTAACAATTTAATTAAAACTAAAAATAAGAATACTGAGAACAAATAAAGGCAAAATAACCTTTTTAGTCCCTTAACTTTTGCTCGGGGTCCATGTTGGTCCTTTATCTTTAAAAAGTAGCAAGTTGATCCTTTAACTTTTAAATTGGTGTCACGTTTATCCTTCTGTGTGTTGCCGTTAGTCAAACTTTGAAAAAATTGTCACGTTTGTCCAGGTGGAGCTGCTAACGTGGATATGAAGTGTCTTAGAGGAAGAAAAACTCAGACTAACGTTTCCATTACCCACCATTACCCAGAAGAAGAAGGCACGACAAGTTTGGAGACGTGTAATCATATTTTGGAGTCTTAGAGAATTCATTGAGTCATTGAAGACGATTCAAGGTTTGCAGACGCGAAGATTCAAGACGTGAAGGATTGATGGTTTTCTGATTTAGGGTTTTCTGATTGAGGATTGAAGACGATTCAAGAGACATAATCAAAAGGTTAGTTCATTTCTCTCTGATTTAGGGTTTTCTGGTAGAGGTTCAGATTTAGGGTTTATGTAAATTTGTAAGTGTAAACGTTAAATACTTACATGATATGATTAGGTATCATGGATGAATACATAACTCTCAAAATTCATCATAGTGGTGATCTCACAAATGAAGGTCGTAGTGTATATGAGAATGGAGTAGTAGATGATTTGAGGGTAGATGTAGACAAATGGAGTTATTTTGAGCTAGTTGGTGTATTGAAAGACTTAGGTTATAGGGAGTTTGAAACAATATTTTACAAGGAACCTCAATTTGGGATGAATCCACTTGTTGATGACAATGGTGCTTTAGAAATTGCAGATCTGTATAGGGTGCACCAAAATGTTGATATTTATATTGAACACACATTGTCTCAACCTGACTATTGTGATGCTGTTGTTGATGAAGTTGATGAAGACCCTGCTGAAATTGTAGATGAGGTAGAGGAGTTACTTAGTCAATTGCATGAAGAAGTTATGGAAGTTGAACAAACCACTGTTGGTTTGGAGGAAGGTGATGTTAGGGTTGATGAAGCCACTGTTGGGTTGGAGGAAGGTGAAGTTAGAGTTGATGAAGCCACTGCTGGGTTGGAGGAAGGGAATCCTGCAGGGGATGTTAGAGTTGATGAGGATCCTGCAGTGGATGAACATACTGTTGGAGTTGAAAAAGGAAATGCTGCAGGGGAAGAAGGTAATGTTGGAGTTGAAAAAGGGAGTGCTACAGGGGAACAAGGTAATGTTGGAGTTGAAAAAGGGAGTGCTACAGGGGAACAAGGTAATGTTGGAGTTGGAAAAGGTAAAGCTGCAGTGTATGATGACTCAGGTCTATCATCTAATGATAGTGTAGATGAGGACTACAATTATGATAGTGCACAAGATGTTGCTTTTGAGGATGAGTCTGATGGGTGTGATGAGATTAAGGAGGATGAACTTGATTCCCTAGTTGGTCATGAAAATGATGGTAATATAGAAGTTATAGAAAATGATGGTAAAGGGAGTGACAATGACAGTGAGGAAATGCAAATTGGTTGTGACAGTGATGATAGGAGTGGAGTTGTAAGAAAAAACATCCAATTTTCAGACAACCAAAAGACATGTCAGATTACAAGTGGGATGTGGGAATGTACTTTAGTTCAAAGGGTGATTTTAGGGAAGCAATAACAACTTATGCTGGGCAAAATGGTAGAGACCTAAGGTTTGTAAAAAATGATAGAGTTAGGGTAAGGGTTAAATGTAATGTTGGTTGTGAGTGGGAGGCTTATTGTAGCAAGTTTTCAAATGAAGACACTTGGCAACTCAGGAAAGTAATTGACAAACACAGTTGCAGTAGAGAGTATAATGTGAAGCTGATGAGTACAAAGCGGTTGAGTAAAAGAATTCAAAATAGATTGAAAAATAATCCAAGGTTGATTTTAAAGGATATCAAGGAGAAGGAAAAAAAAAGTGGAATGTTGGGGTCAACAAAACCAAAGCTATAAGAGCAAGATTTGCAGCTAGAGACTATGTAGATGGTTCCTTTTTGGGAGATTACACAAGGGTCTATGACTACTGTCATGAACTGTTAAGAGCCAATCCAGGGTCAACAGTTAAGATCAATGTTGAGCCTGTACAAGTAGGTGTTGAGGATGAAAGACCATATTCTAGAAGGCTTTACATATGTTATGTTGCGTGTAAGGAAAGCTTTAAGTTGTGCAGGCATGTAATAGGTCTAGATGGGTGTTTTCTTAAGGGGTTGTGTGGAGGGCAGATACTAGCTGCTATTGGGAGTGATCCTAATGATCAGATGCTTCCCATAGCATATGCAGTTGTGGAGAGTGAAAACAAGGATAGCTGGACTTGGTTTTTAGAGCTATTAATTGATGACCTTGGAGGCAAAGATGAATGCCTGACTTACACCTTCATCTCAGACCAACAAAAGGCAAGTTTTTCATTTATTCTTATGGTTTTATGTGTTTATGTTATGCTATTTCTGTTATGCTATATTGTAATGTTACATTGTATGTTATTGCAGGGTCTGCTACCTACTATGGATGAACTATTGCCAAGGGTGGAGCACAAGTTTTGTGTTAGGCACATCTATAACAATTTTAGGAAAAAGTTTCCTGGAAAGATGTTGAAGGACATAATATGGAAGGCTGCTAAGTCAACATACCCACAGGCATGTGAAAAAGATATGAAGGGAATGAGTGCCATCAATGAAGAAGCATTTAAACATATGATGAAGACCCCACCAAGGTTTTGGAGTAGATCTTACTTTAGGACTGAAAACAAATGTGATGTTGTTCTCAACAACATGTCTGAGTCCTTTAATAGTGTCATTCCTGAAGCAAGGGAAAAACCTCTAATCACTATGTTAGAAGACATCAGAACATACATGATGGAGAGATGGGCAAATAACAGAATGAGATTTGGAACTTTGGATGAGAATGATATTTTGCCCAATATTAGAAAGAAACTTGATGTCACAAGCACATACACCAACAACTGGCTAGTAAGGTATGTCACAGCATGTGACTAATGTATTTTGTTTGTTTATGACATACATGTGACTACTGTATTTTGTTTGTTTAATCATTTAGGATGTCTAATGAACATATATTTGAAGTAAGGCACATAGAAAATCAAGCTGACAAGTTTGTTGTGAACCTGGAAGATCAGATATGTTCATGCAGAAGATGGGAACTCACGGGGCTCCTGTGTGTTCATGCTCATTCTGCTATGAAGAGTAGGAATTTCAAAATTGATACTTACATTCCAGATTATTATAGGGTTTCAAGGTACAAGGCAGTTTATAAGCATGTGATCTACCCTGTTAATGGAGCAAACTTGTGGGTTAAGACACCATACCCAGATGTGCAACCACCCAAGTTCAGAAAGATGCCTGGTAGACCTAAAAAGAGGAGGAACCTAGAACAAGGTGAAATCGATGGGTCTGCTCGCAAATTGAGAAGAACAGGTTTTCTGGTGAAGTGTAGTAGGTGTAAGAAAGCAGGACATTACAAATCTACTTGTAAGGACGCAACAACTCAACAACCTAGCCAACAATCAGCCCAACTCAATCATACTCCAACTCAGACTGCTCAACAACCTAGCCAACAATCAACCCAACTCAATCATACTCCAACTCAGACTCCAACTCAGACTGCTTAGCAAACTAGCCAACACACTCCTACTTCAACAACTCAGCCTACTCAACAATCTAGCCAAGCATCTCAGACTTCTAATGGAAAGGCTGCTAAGGGCAAGACACAAAAGCTGTCTGTAAGGAAGCCAACAATACCTTTTGTGCCACTTGGGCCTACAACTAGGTTGAGTGTTGCGAAGAATGTTGTTGGCCCAGTAACAAGGAGGTCTACTCCAACAAAGAGGACCACGCCAAAGAAGAAACTCTAAATTGTAGAACATGTGTATTTAGTTACCTAAAACAAGTTTATGTATTCTACTGCTGTCGTTTTGGAACAAGTTTATTTATTCTACTGTTGTTGTCATGAACAACTTTATGTGTTCTACTATTGTTGTTTTGGAACAAGTATATTTTGTGTATTCTACTGCTGTCATGAACAAGTTTATTTATTATACTGCTGTTGTTTTGGAACAAGTATATTTTGTGTATTCTGCTGTTGTTTTGGAACAAGTATATTTTGTGGAAAGTATTATAGGTTTATGTATCCTGCTGCTGTTGTTGTTTATAGGTACTATGAAATGAACCTAAAAGCAGAACCAACTTATATGTATCCTACTGCTGTTGTTGTAAACATAAAAAACATAACATACCAAATATATCATTGACAAGCCAAATTAACATAATCTTTAACTGTTGGTTATGCTTTGACAGACCAAATTAAAAACACTTTGACATGATAGAATCCAAAACTGTTATATTCCTGTGGATTATGCTTTGACAGACCAAATTAAAACACTTTAACTGTTGCATACCAAGTTAACATTATCTTTAACTGTTATATTCATGTGGAACTAATACAATGCAAAACTAAAACTGATTCATTGATGTTGAACTGCAAAAACTAAAAATAACTAAACTGATAGAATCCATATATTAAAATCCAGCTATTACATTCATGTTGAAGTGATACAATCCAAAACTGATACAAACTTTAACTAAACATTAAAACATAATTGTTACAACCAAAACTTAACTTAATTCTTACAAACAAACCATCACATAATACTTCCAAACTAACCTTAATACCCTAACTACCCCTAACAACTAATACAATGATAATCATCACAAACATCAAATTCAAAATCTTTTTCCACTTCATGATATTCTTCATTTCACTTTCAAGTTTCATCAGCTTCTTCCATAATTCTTCATTCTTCATTGTCGCTTTTTCAATGTCCTTTTTTGCTTCAGCAAGTCCCTTAGTTACCACACCCAGCCTATGCATCCAAAATTGCTCATTCTCATCACTCATCTCCTTATAAAACCAATCAAAGAAGCCACAACCAGCTTGCATACCTCCCTGTAAGTTTCATTGTTTAGAGGATGATGGATAATGAATTTAAAATTAAACAAAAATATAACTTATAATTTGGACAAAAACAGAAACAGAAACATAACTTAATCAAAAATAGAACTTCAACAGAGAACAAAACTAGCTTGCATACCTTATAATTTGGACAACCCCAAAAAAGTTTTCCCATATTCTTAATTGTAGTTGCCCTTTGAAGAACACTCATGTCTCCATAATGGCACATGGGCTTCCATCGTGACCGACTACAAATATCTGAATCCCGACTTTTTGATTTCGAAATGGAGGAGGAACATCCGGATTTCATGCTTGCCAAATAAAAAAACCCTAGATTAAGTTAGGAATTTGGGATTGGGATTTGGGGTTTGGGATTTGGGATTCAGATTATTTTTTAGGGATTTGAACGGAAGAAGGAAGGAGAAGGAGGCAACATCATGAACAAAATTAGGGATTTCATGCTTGCCAAGTCATCTGCCAGATATGCAAAATAAACAGACGTTTGGGGGCAACTGACGGTGCGGACTAAAATGACACCATTTTAAAAGTTAAAGGACCAACTTGCCACTTTCTAAAGATAAAGTACCAACATGGACCCCGAGTTAAAGTTAAGGGACGAAAAGGGTATTTTGCCATAAATAAACAAAATGTTCTTGTAGCATTTTTTTAATATTAAACAAATTAAAATTAAAATAAATAATTAAAAATAAACAATTAAAATCAATAAATAAAGATAAAAAAATTTAAAACAAAAATAGTTAACTATTTGGTTGCTCGCCTTCTTATTATTTATTTTATTTGATTACTATTGATGACGGGCTATCAGTGCACATTATTTAGCAAGAAAAATCAACCAAATCTTACAAAAATTGAGCAAGTTAGAGGCAAGAGAGTGAAAAAAAGCTGGAAAAGTCACTTTTGGGCAAAGAAAAGCGCTTATTGAGAAAAATCATGAAAAAAGGACCCAAAACAAGTCGATTTGCTTCTTGAAATAACACGCTCATGATGTGATGTAACATGACTGCATTTTTGAAATGATTGTGCAATGCCCTCGCGTTGTTATATGGTGTGTATGCATTGAAGCTTTTACCTGGCACATTTTTCAGCAACTTTATAAGGAAAAGGGATAGAAGAAAAAAGGGGGTTGATTCCACAGAGTAAAAAGTGAAGGAAAGTAGTGATTTTAGAGCTTTTGGAGGCCATTGAAGCCATTGTACAACTTATTCTTTAATGATTTTTCATGCTCTTCGAATCTAAACTATTGTTATTGATTAATTTCAGCATGAGTAGCTAGATTCTTCTAGGTTAGATCAAATTTGACAATGAACCTGCTTTTACTTGATTGGGACATATGATCAAATGATGTTAATCTTATTATTGTGACTCTTTGTTATTATTCAGTTATTGATTATGCATATTGCTTCTTATTTGTTACGGAATTCAAATCGATCTTGATAAATAGTGACTACTAACCCTATGGCTATCTATCTGGACTTCTTTATCTTTTGAATTCGCTAATTGACTAGATATATAATGATTAGGAATTGTGACTTAGGGAATAATTTGTTTTGTTACCTAAATTAGCAGTATGATTGACATTAGGGATCATGGAATTACCGATTAGACAAGTGAGTTACACACTAATGGCTTGGGTGTAGTGGTAGAGTTAATCGATCATGTAACTCTTTAGTCATTGCATGTTTGTTAATGTGTGTTTCATCAATCAAGTAGAAATAAGGGATTATGATAATATGACCTAAATGATTTTCTCATTATTGTTATCAAAACTTATATCTTGTGTTTTCGACAAAAAAAAACTACCTATAAAACCCCCCATGTATTGTTTAATTAAATCGCACAACATATCTTGTTTTAAGTTCTTAATCCATGTGGAGATAAATTTATTTTTATTACTTGGATAATAACACTAGTACACTTGCTAGTAAATTGTCCATCAAGTTTTTGGTGTTGTTGTTGGAGATTGTTGATATTTTCAATAAGGCATAATGTGCGACTTGTTTTGTTTAATTTTAATTTTTTAGTTATTTTTATTTTTGGGAATTTTATCATTTTGAATTTTATTTTTACTTTGTTCTGCATTAAACAGTGCTACTAAGGTATTGTTTCTATGCTTTTGCGAGGTTGGAAATCAATGTTTTTACCATTGGATTTTGAAATCGAAAGAACTGTACGAGCAATCCGTAAAGTGAAGATAGAGATTCTGTTAGCAGGACAAGAGCAAATAAAGGAACCTGAAATGGAAAAACCACCACATCATCCATTTGGGGATTGTTGTAGGCGTACCAATGCTGATTACTTTTCACGGGGATTCTGACTGGCGAACCTAGTGACGTTTGATATTAAGAACTTAATATTGTAGGGTCTGAGAAAGAATTCATTTGACAGTAATGCTATTCATGATCCTTGGGAAAATCTTGACATGTTCTATGAGACATGCTTTATGTGTAAACCATCGAGAGATATCAATGATGATCAAGTGAAATTGCGTTTGTTCATATTTTCCTTGATTACTAGAGCTAAAGATTGGTTGCATTTTATTTATAACGGGGCGATACAAACATGGAAAGAATTAGAAGATAAGTTCCTAGAAAGATAATATTCGAATGCTTAGTTTGTCGGGAAAAAAAATCTACAATTATGAGTTTTAGCCAGAATGATAATGAGCCTTTGTGAAATGCATGAGAGAGATTCAAATTGTTACTTTGGAAGTTCCTGAATCACAACCCAGGTGTAATGGATCAGTTGTAACACTTTATGGGAGGGTTGATAACCACCATCAGAATGCTTATTCATGCCTCAGTTGGAGATACTTTGAGAGAAAAACAATGAATAAGTTAAGACACTAATTGAAAAGATGTGTCGAAAAGAATGTCGCTCGAATTAGCGAGTTGTGAAAGGAAAATATGTGTTAGTGTTGTACCTCAAAAAATATGATCTTCGCGATGCGCAAAATGGGGTTGCACGACCACTGATGGACTTATGAGAGTCGCCACCGAACTTTATTTATTCCCAAGAGGGGAAAGTAAAAACATCGAGAAAACCCACAGGTGAAAGGATAGGGTATGGTCATCGCAATCATATTGGATTTGGAAGTCGGTTATGTAAGGGAAAGGTACTAGAACCCCCTACATCCATCATACTCGATGGAAACCATCTAAGTTGTCTAGGCATGAAAAGGTATTTGATATCTCTAAGCTTTCTAAGGGAAAAACAGATGATTACTTGAAGGAAAACAAAAGTCTTTTATTATTGAGTTCGTCTGAGTTTTGCAACTCAGTGCCTACATATCCCAGAGGGAATCAGAACTCCATAGTTCTTGTTGAAAAATTTTGGTTTATTGTGTGTTTTTTATGGACTATGCTAAGTTCGCATTCTATCTGTTTGCGGTAGAATGGAAATTGCATGCCCTTTTTGAAAAGTTTTTAAAGGGAAAAGACCGAAGGCAAAAAAAAATGGATTTGTGAGGTGTTTTGTTAGGATTTGAAAAAAAGGTTAGATTTACCTACTATACTAAAGTCTATGACAATGGGAGCGAGTATTTTGTACAAATGATCCAAGCGTCTCACGTACGAAATACCCTAAGTAGAGGTAAGGAAAACTCCCGCTCATCTTTTCCCATGTACTTAAGGCTCATGGTGCATAACACATGTCGTAGTTGTTAAATATTTTTGTATTTTTTGACCAGGAAAATCTTTTGTTTTATGTGAAAAGAAAATCTACCCTAATATTATGGACCTAAGGTTAAGATCAATGGGAAATCTAACCTAATAGTTGTCATATTAAAGATCAAAGCCTAAGTCCTAACCTTAATTCAAATTAATATAAGATCAAGTCGAATCAAGATATCCTAAGGGATCATGGAAATCATGCAGGCAAGCAATCACTTATATGCAAAAGGGTATCACAGACGGTCCTCATGCAACGTATCGAGATCATAGCAAAAATTAATCAATAATTAATCACAAATTTAACACTAAGATTAATATTAAGATCAAAATTTTAGACAAATATCAAAATCAATAATCATTAGAATCTAATATCAAAATCAATTTAAACTAACACTAAAATCAAAATTAAAATTAAACCAAGAATTTCTAAAAAAAATATAATCAAAAGAAAAAATGAAAATTAGGAAGTGTCGCTACTGCGAAAATCGGCGCCGGCTGACAGAAGAGTCGCCACCATGCGTTATTTATCCCACGGGAGGGAAAGGAAACGCTCAGAGTAAACCTCGCACAACACGGGAAAGGTATGGTCGTCGCAACCAAAACCTGGATTCGGGAGTCGGTTACGCAAGGGGAAGGTATTAGCACCCCCCACGTCCGTCGTACTCGACGGGATCCACGCTTGTTTTCGGGTATGGATTGTTATTCTATCTACTCTAAGGGTTAAGGGTTAAAAAGAAAAGAAAATGACTCGGCAAAGTATCGCACTTTATGCCTACGTATTCTCGTCTGGAACGAGAAATCAGAGTCAACGTAGTTCGCCTACCTACGGGAAAGGAGGGGAAGGTTGCTCGCTAGGGTATCGCATCCTATGCCTACGTACTTCCACATAGCATGGAAGATCAGAGCAAACGTAGTTCGGGCCACGTACGACACAAGTCTGTTTTGATTGCTTTTATACCTTCTGAAAAAGGGTTTTCTGATTACTGGTCCAAGCGGACAAAAATGACGTCTTGATGAGTTCACCTTCTTTTACGGAAGAAGTGTCTTTTATTGTGTTTGAAATTTTATTGTATTTTTCTGTTTGTTTTGAGAAAGAAGAGACAGAACTCTAACCTACGGTTGCAAAGGGAATCAAACTAACCTAATGTTATCATGCATGGGTTAAGACCTAGAGTCTATCATGCTCCTCTCTTGCGCAGAGAGAAACAGAGATCCTAAGGGAATAGACGGAAACGGAAACAATATCAGATACATACAGGAAGGCAATAAAATGCATGAATGCAGCAATACAAGCGAGGCAAGGGAGTCCTACTCAACCTCGAACCTAGAAAACAATAGGCAAAAGTGAATAGACTTCACTTTCAACCCAGCAGGTTAATAGCAAACAATACAGTCAGGAAAACCAATCAATACATCAGAAATGAAATACAACAAAAATAAACAGCCACAGCAGCTCTGCACCACATCAGTCTTCAAGTCATCTCCAATCAGCTACAAGCTTCAGCAAGCATCAATCTCCATCTCCACAGTCTGCAAGCAAGGTCTTTGTCATCAATCTTCAGTCTACAATGGCTTTTCTTCAAGTCCTAACCTCCAAGCTGAGGGATCAATCACAATAGTGAATTGGGTGTTAAGCAATTAGTTGACTACCAAGGGTGGCAAACCAACTACTACTAACACATAAGATATTTTCTCTCAAGAGTTCTATCCCTTAGACAGTAGCACCAAGCCTTCTAAAGGAAGGGGGTGAGTGTCTTAGAGAGACTCTGTATCATAGAGAAGAATGGAGGCAGTCAAGACCTTCCATGTTTGAGAATCAAGCTTACTACTCTAGAGCTCCGCCTAGCTCCTAAACCCTAGTCTCCTCAACAGCTGCTAGCAGGAATCTCCTCATCAACTCTGGAAGTTGGTCTTCATGCTCTGGATCTCCAATGGCTTCATCATCACAAGTCTTCAGCTCTCCCAATCCCCAAGCAATCCCAATACCCACACAAACAAGCAATAATCCCCCAGAGGGCACACCACACCAGTCACACAAATACAGCAGTATACTAATAGCAGTAGGGGAATCCTAATGATATCTAAGGGATCTAATAACTACCCATAGTCCCTATAGTCCCATATCTAAAACATTCAATCTCTAAGTCCTAAGGAAAATGATTCAATTCTCCTATGTTATCACCTAAACCCTAGTTTTGTTCATGTTGTTCACACCTAAACTAATCACCTAAAATTAATTCCTAAAAATGGGAACTAAATTGTATATACAAGATAAATGTCTAAACTAATCAACCTAAAAAGAAGGGATTAAAAATACTAAAGCATCTATTAGAACAAAAATTAACAAATTTAAGTATCAAACTAGACTTAATAAAATGCTATTTACAAGAAAAATGCATGAAAAATATTAAAACAAAATAAAATTCCATTTTTATTTTTTCATATTTTTCTAGACAGAACAATGGACCTATAGCAAAAAGAAGGAATTAAAAATCTCAATTTTCCTATTTTTTATGATTTTTTAAAGATGAGAAAAATATTAAAGAAATTAAAATAACAAAATATGAAATAAAAGGGGGAGGGGTGAGAAAAGTAGAAGCGCCCAGTTATATTTCCAGGTGGGCCATGAACCAGGGGTGCGAATAGGAACTGAGTTTAGGCCCACACGTTCAGAAAATCAAAAGAAAAATGAAACGAAAATAATATGGGCGCGGTGTAAAAAGTAAGTTTTTTACGTGCAAAATTGGATTGGGCCCACGGTGGGGGTGTGAGTAGCGAGATCTTGCTGAGCCCAGAATTATTCATTTAGCTAAACGCCGCGTTTAGCTTCAAGGATTTCCCTCCGCTTTTGAAATTAAATTGGGACCGTGCGATTAGCCTAACCAGTCAACTAATCTGAAATGATCTAACGGTGTGGAGATCATCTTCTCCAACACACCACCTAGGGTTTCAGTCTCCATTTTCCATGCACAAATTCCTCTCCAATCGTTCTCCCTGCTCGCTCCATGAAATTCAAAAATTTCAAAAGCAACGATGCTCTACTGATTGCCATGAACAAAACCAAACAAGTAGTTCTCCCTGAAACCTCCTAAATCGTCCAAACAGAAAGCTTCAAGACTAGGGTTCCACCATTTTTCTCTGTGATCGATCACGATGAAGCTCAATTCCAATGGTATAGACTTGTTCTTTATGCTTCCCTCGTCATTCTATGCTATCATATGACCATTAAAACCTAACACACAGCTTGTTCTTGCTCTTTAAAGTTTCATGTCAAGAATGCAAAACTTCATGGAATTGGCTCAAACTTGCCAGGATTCATCCTCTAACTACCTAGGTCTCTAATACACTAACAATCCTATGCCATGATCACTATGCTATCCAATTCGAAAGAAAACGTACCTGGTGCAAATTCTTGAAAACAGATGCAGACTTCTTGAATCAACAACCACCAATGCTCTGATCTTGATCAACACTCTTGGTCCTTGCTACTGTATGCAATCACCTTCGATCCCATGCTCTGAATATGATATTTGAACTCCTCTTGCACTTTTGATGGTGAAGATCACAGCACACGAAAATGAACACAACTCAGCCAGATCTTGATGAATTTTGGTTCTAGGATGATTGTAGAGTAGATTAGGATCAAGAACTTTGTGAATTGATGGGATTTTGTGAGAGATTGAGAACAATTTTTAAAATTGGAAAGATGGAAGAAAGCTATGTATTCTTGCCAAAATGAATCACCAACCACATTTTGGAGCCACTCTTGTGTTTATATAGATGATGATTAACTGATTGAGAAGCTTCTAGAATGATCTTGGAGGATTCTAGAAAGTTGTAGAAATTTCATGAACTTCCTCATGCCATGATACTTTGAATATCTCTTATCTCATGCTTGCACCTTTGTAAACTTGAGTTAAAATCTCCTTTCATGAGATATTGGGAGTGCATGTGAGCTTTCATGCCTTTATTTTTGCTTTATGTTGAACTTCTCATGTGTATCTTATTATGCAAGTAACAAAATAACAAAGCAAGTCCAAAAATCAACCCTTAACTCAAAAAAGTGGCTGAACCAATGTCTTTAAAATGATGTTTAGAATCAATTTGGTATATTGGATGACCCATATTGGATTTGTAGATCTCTCAAACCAATTTTTTATTTCAACTTTTTCAACTTATATGCCTTTTTTAGGTCATTTTCCACCAACTTTGCTCAAGTCTCCTTCCATGAATTTCCAAACTTCCATGACTTCTTTTCTAGACTTAAAATGGCATTTTGAGCAACTTTGATGTTGTGAAGTTTTTCATTTGAAGCTTCCTTGTATGAGTTTTAGGCATAGGCTAAGAATGACCTGTAATCACCAGATGACCAAAATACCCTTTGCTTGCCAAGACCATAAGTAGAGTTCCACAAATAATATGAAGGCATACTATACCATTATAGAAAGCTAAGACAATTATGAACAACTCTTATGTTGGCTAGAAATTCATTTGAAATCTCCTTGAGGGGTAAAAATAGCTTGGAAGTCAAGTCACTTTCACAGACAAAATTTCAGATACCTCAGATGACCTGTAACTTGCAAGGACCATAACTTGAGTTCTATAAATCTCCTTGATGTCTTCCACCACTCAAATTAAAGGTCTTGAGATACTATAAAAGTTTAATGTTGGCCAAGGATCCATTTGAAGCTTGCATTTTGACTTATCTTGCTTGGAAATTTGACCTAAACTAGGGGATTTTACACAAAAACCCTAATTTAGAAACTCCTCTTCTCCTTGATTTCTCTTGAATTCTTCTTAGCATATCACCATATCCTCTTCTACATGTCAAATGATGAACCCCACATCTTTCCAATAACCCTTAATGCCTTTCAATCAGTCAATTGACCTAGAGTTGACCCAGATGAAACCCTAGTTGACTGTCTTCAACTGCAATACTTATGATCACACCAAGGACTTGACTCCTTCCTCAAATGACTTTCTAAGTCTCCCTATGATGTCTCCATACTCTCCATGCTCATAATTCACAGCTCCCAACTTCTTTGATGATGCTCAGATACCCTCAGCTAGGAGATAGACTCAATGCCTGATCCACTGACTTCTCCAACTTTCAAATTCTTTTCTGATAACTTGAATGAGATTGAATTAGGATAATAACCTCCTGATAGGCTCATAGAGATGAGAATAATGATTGGTCCCTGTTGGATGATTTACTATGCTATGCTATGCAGATGATTAGACTATGTACATGCCTCTATATGCAAATGCTAATGATATTGAAACATAAACCAAGTGAACAAGGTTGAGCAAATTTTAGGGTGCAACAGCTGCCCCTATTCAAGCGACTTGGACCCGATTGGATGAAGAGCCCAGAGCCTTCAGACATTCGCGGTACGAGACGGTTGAATACTAAGAACCCGGAAATTTGCCAACCGCAAAAATAAACTGCGCCCCTGCTTGGGGAACGACATTCATCAACTGAATCTGACTGTTATGGCAACCCACTGATCTCGTGCGACCGTGCTGGGGATGACTCCTCTGCCTTTCATCAGGAATAAACCGTCCACGTTAGGAGTAAACTCTTGCCCACGTTAGGAATAACATTGTCCATGTTAGGACTCACCCTTCCATGTAAGGAATAACCGTTCCACGTTAGGAATAACACCGTCCATGTTAGGACTCACCTTTCCACGTAAGGAATAACCGTTCCACGTTAGGAATAACACCGTCCACGTTAGGACTCACCTTTCCACGTAAGGAATAACTGTTCCACGTTAGGAATAACACCGTCCACGTTAGGACTCACCTTTCCACGTAAGGAATAACCGTTCCACGTTAGGAATAACACCGTCCACGTTAGGACTCACCTTTCCACGTAAGGAATAACCGTTCCACGTTAGGAATAACACCGTCCACGTTAGGACTCACCTTTCCACGTAAGGAATGAACTTCTTATTCGTCAAACTCTTCCACGTAAGGAATACGTCTTCTTTTGAATCTGTCCACGTCAGGACTAAACCCCTTCCACGTCAGGAATACACTTTTTCTTTCCACGTCAGGAATACAAGCCTCTTTCCACGTAAGGAATACAATCTTGATTTGAATCTGTCCACGTAAGGACCCCAATCTTTCCATGTAAGGAATACAATCTCAATCTGTCCACGTAAGGACTCTAATCTTCTTTCCACGTAAGGAATACTATATCAATCTTTCTTTCCACGTTAGGAATGCCATCTTTCCACGTAAGGAACACCTTTTTTCCACGTTAGGAATGCAACTTTCTTTCCACGTAAGGAATACATCATCCACGTTAGGACCCGCCTTTCCACGTTAGGAACACAATCTCTTTTCCACGTAAGGAATCACTTTTCCACGTAAGGAATCTCATTTTTCCACGTAAGGAATCATATCTTTCCACGTTAGGAATACAAACTTTCCACGTAAGGAATCAATCTTTCCACGTAAGGAATTTCCATCGTTCCACGTAAGGAATCATATCTTTGATATGTCCGCGTAAGGACTCAATCTTTCCACGTAAGGAATAAACTTCTATCCACGTAAGGAATCTATCTTGATATGTCCGCGTAAGGACTCAATCTTTCCACGTAAGGAATACATCTTTCCACGTAAGGAATCACCATTTTTCCACGTAAGGAATCACTTTTCCACGTAAGGAATAAACTCGTCCACGTCAGGACTCGCGTTTCGTCTTGATTTGTCCACGTCAGGACTCACATCTTCGTCTGATTTGTCCACGTCAGGACCACGCTTCACCCATACGAAGAAAGATAACTGCTAAGAATAAATGGTCCACGTTAGGACACCAACACAAAGAGTAACCAGTTTTGTCAACGTCATGACTTCACATTCCACCAATTCCGAGAAACCGAATCTGTCCACGTTAGGACTAGCACATCTCATCGACCCGAGGAAATAAATCTGTCCACGTTAGGACGCCCACTTCTGAAGAAATCCCGTCAATATAGGAATAAATTGTCCACGTCAGGACTTAGTTCTCCATTGATCCCAAACCCACAAACTTCTTTAGCACTGACGTCACAGCGACTTTGAGGCGGGCTCCACTGGGGATATCTGGAAACCAAACTACCGGACGCCTGCTCTGATAACCGGAGGCAGCCTCTGAAATTCTGATTCATGAAACCCCTGATGACAAATAACTCTGCTTGAGAGTAAAGAGAAACTTTGACTGATAACTCTGTGGGGAATACTGCCGAAAACTGACATTATCATTGAATGTCTCATGCTGAGATCTTGAATGTTTGGTAGTTCGTTTGAGCAAGAGCTCTCTCCACCTGAACTGCTAGAGTACAGAAACCGCTTCAGCAAAATAAATGCTGAAGATAACGCCAACTCCGCTGGGGATAGCCAGGTGCTACAAAATTATTCCAGCAAAATAAATGCTGGAAGAGTGAAGTCAACCCTGCTGGGAAATTGGGAACCTAACCAAGCACCTTGTTGAGGTAACACCCTGCTGGGGAATACAACTCTGCTGGGGAATAGCAGATGTGCCAAGTATGATTGGACTTCTGCTGGAGAGTGAACAGGTATTACACAGTATCCTGACAAAATAAATGTCAGAACACGACCAACTCTGTTGGGGAGAGTCTTGATCTTCGGGTTCCACTGGGAGGAATGAAAACACTGGTTGGAAAGAGAACTCCGCTGGGGACGAAACGATTCTCTTGGGGAAAATCAGCTGACTCCGCTGGGGGAGAGTAAATGACCCTGCGGGGAAAGGTGAACTGTCTGAATTCAGCTCACAAGTATTAATCTTCTGCGGCTAAACCACTCTGCTTAAGATAGAGGAATCCTTCTGGGGGGACACCCCACTGTCTGGACACAGCTTACGATCTTGGAATCACCAAACTCTGCTAAGGATAAATGACTTTATTGGAGCATGTCCTTTGGATAAGCTACGACTAGCTGGGGAATTCGATCTCTCTTCAGTGAGGAACACTGCTATCTCATAAGCGCGACCTGCGCGGGGATCAAATCTGTCGTTACGAACTCCTGGTCTACACTGCAATCTTTTGATAGCCCACCTTCTCGAAACTCTGCTTCGGGGATACTAGCATGCCCCAGTCTGTATTCTTGAACCCTTCTTCTCGAAAGAAAATCCTAGTCAGGACTCTATCCTGAAATAGCTTGCCCCTGAATCTGCAACAATTTTGGAATGGACCCTGTAGTCTTTGTGTCCTGGCGGCCAGACATGGACCGCTTCTACAATTTCGACCCTCGAAGAGGTACTCTGTCAAAAATAGCTCTTGTGCTCTTAGGGTGACCTTAGTCTGGTAATGCCTTTGCCCCTGATTGACTGATTCGTGGAGCAATGCCCATAACTATGAGAGATTTGCCAAATCTTGACCTGACTGCCCCAGATTTACTGATTCTAGGATGACTGACTCTACCTGAATTAATCGGTATAGCTTGCCCCAGTTCACAAAACATTTGGGCATTCTGCATTTTATCCCGATCAGACCTTCCACTGTAGGAATCTTTCCTGTCGGCATGCGCTTACTCGCAAGTAACACAAGTTGTTCTGCATAAAAGATATATTAAACGCAATGCATATGACAGTTTCAAAATCCAAGTCTGTTCACTGAAAAAATTTTGCGACATGTAATGAATCAATTATCAAAATGTCAATATGAAAGCTGGTAAGAGGAACCCTTTTAGGAGTCAGAATCGACGAGATCTTTACTGACGTATGCTCTTGACCAAACCTGTTTCAATTAGTACTTTTTCGGGTTGTAACGTGGTCAGGTTCACGGTTAACAAGGAAAGGCGAAGGCTCAAAGCTTATTTTAACCCACCCATTCTCCATGATGTTCTCCAATCCTATGTTCAGCTAATCTGACTTCAGCGTTCACCTATTAGAGGTGGAATGATAGGAGTGATGGTTCAGGATACCACACATTTTTTTTGTTTTTCGAGTGACAGTCATTTGCTTTTCGTCTTTGGGTACCTAGAGTCACACGACTTTGTCCTTTTCGAGGCTTTTTTTTCTTTGACAATCCTTTTCGTCCTTCGTTTTTTCGTTCCCTAACTTTTTCCTGGACTGATTATCTTTTGAGATTCTCAGTCCAACGGGATGCCCCTATTTTTGCCTAAGTCATTTGTTTTCAAGTTTTGACTTAGCGGGCTTTTGATTCTTTTCGCTTTTCGTTTTTTTCCGAACAAGTCGTGTGACACTGGTTTGTATGACTTTTTGTGGAATAATGTGACTGTTTCACTCTTGGGTTGGCGAACCTTAACCATTGTGGTTTTTTAGGCACGACCTATACAAATGTGATTTATCCTCAAACGGACACTCCTTTCGTAATTCGAACGCTTGGTCAAACTAACTGACATCTACCCTGCCCCGGGTTAAGATTTAGGTTTTTTCATTTTCAAAAAGAAACTCCTACTACTGGGCTCAAAAGGGGTTATCAAGGGATTATCTTCCTTATATCTCCGGTGTTTATGGATTGAAACAATGCCTGTATCTCATCAACAAGTTTTTATCCAAAAGCATACGATCGGAATATTATTCGTCATCTGTTTTCGTCATCCTCCCGGATTCCTGCTAAAACAAGCATTAAGCATTAAAGAAACACAAAGAGTGAACACGACTGGATTAATTCAAAACATGCATATTCATTTCGTTCATCAATATCAATTGAAAAACAACGAGTTTTACGAGCGAAATTTGCAATTCAACAGGAAGGAAACTACAAATGCAAAGACATGAACAAGATAACATGAAAAATGTCGGTGTCTCAGAACTGGACTTTCTGCACTTTGTCTTATTGGCGAGTCAACCATCCTCAGAAACCATTATCAGGGGTAGTCTACTGCTGTCTCGATCTTCTTTCAACGGCCCGATCAAACCTGGGAAACTTTTTTTATCACCCCGGCTTTTGCTTGTCTATGGCCTTGCACCGCCTTGGGGACCCTATCAGAGAAGTTAATGACCCTGTTGTCGATTAAATCTTGGACGTTATGCTTGAACGCGTGGCAACCTTCAATATCATGTCCGGGAGCCCCGGAGTGGAATTCACAGTGCCTGCTTGCATCATAGCCATCCGGCAGAGTGTCTGTTATTGGCGCCAGAGTTCTTTTCTCCACCAAGTTCAATCTTAGTAGTGTCTGTAACAAATCTGCGTACGTTGAGAGAGGCTTCTCAAACACCCTCCTTGGCCCCTTTCCCCGAATTCTTTGTTGAGCCGGATACTGGCATCTTGTATGCTGCTGGCTTTGCTCGGACGATTCCTTAGGCTCACGCGCTATCATCCTTAAATTCAAATCTGGCATCGGCAACTGTTGTGGACATGGCGACTTAGCTTCCAGTGGCTCTGGGATATATCTCGATTCGTTTGCAACCTCTGGCGGAGAAATGGGAATATCAGTCCCTGAAACTTTTATGCCCCCCGGTACAAACTCAATTGTTTTCTCATCCAGCAAGTCTTGAATCTTATGCTTAAAAGCTTTGCAGTTTGCAATGTCATGCCCCGGTGCTCCGGAGTGGAAGGCACAATGGGCGTTCAAATCATAGTCTGGTGGCGGCTGCCCTGTCAGTGGAACCAAAATGCGGGGCTCAGCCAGTTGAAGTTGGAATAAGAGTTGCACCAGCTGATCATAATCCACAGGGATCTCATCAAATACTCTGTTAGAAGGCCTCATCCTCTTGCCACCCCTCCTTGGGTTATCCTGCAAAATCAATTGCGACTGCTGACGAGGAGAATCCTGATCTTCGAATCGTGGAGAGGGTCTCTTACGTCTGTCATGCGTGGGTAACGGTTCTTCAGACCCCTGAGGAGCAGACAAGCCAGCCGCGTCTTCAGACATTTGTCCTCTTTCTCTTCTGAGTACGTTCCTTAATATTTCAGCCATCAACCCCATCTGTGCCTTCAATCGGCAATTCTCTTCTTCTAACGTCTCTTGATTCGAGCGCAACACTTGCATATCTTTCATGCACTGCCCCAGCTGGCCTCGAACATTCATTAATTCTGCTTGAACCTGCTTGATGTCTATCCCCACAAGTTGGCGTATGCGGCCTGGGAGAAAACCTTGATTCTCTCGCTGAGCAAGATCGGCAGCCCTATCATTAGCCCGTGCAATCAGAGGCTGCACCATATTCTACAACTGCTTCTGACTTTCGGCCATGGCTTCCATTACCTGTATGAGCCGCATTATGTTGTCGTGCACCTCTTGCATCTCAGTCGGATCCTGACTCATGACTCCCTTGCTGCTACCTCTGGCCGAATGCCAGGGAATTCTTCGGTCGATAATCCTGGAGAACCTGGAAGATGCAGGAGATGAGATACAGTTTAATAATTACCTGTAATGCAATATGAATATGAATGCGATGCAATGTGTGTGTCTGTGCATTAGGGAATGGCATTCCCCGATTCTAGTGTGAAGGTGCCAGTGCAGTGACAGTGCTAGCAATATAAAGATCGGAGCTGAATCATAGAAAGCCTCATATATTGCAGAGAAACCAATAAGCCAGGAATACAATATCATTGAGTACAAAGAGAAGGCATGACCTCAACCAACAATCCTGGTGATGGTCAGCACTGTGCAAATAAAGCATACAAGTCAATACAAGAAATGATGAAGTACTCCCATAAGCCTGAT
This sequence comes from Lathyrus sativus, assembly GCA_963859935.3. Lineage (NCBI taxonomy): Eukaryota > Viridiplantae > Streptophyta > Magnoliopsida > Fabales > Fabaceae > Lathyrus > Lathyrus sativus. The sequence goes on along the minus strand of OZ012735.1, from coordinate 522,887,050 downwards.
ACTCTTCTGTCAACTTCTTGGTCTCTGGATGACCTGGTCGAGTAAGCAGCCCTTCAACAAGTTGGTTTCTTTTCTTAAGAACATGTCGCACGTCTCCAGCAGTTTCTTCCCATGTCCCTTCTCCGAAGCGATCCTCTAGCTTCCGCTTCTGAGACACAGCTTCGTCCCTGCCTTTGATGGCCTTGTTCAATGCATTCTGGAGACTATACCTGGACATCACCTCTTCTTCATACTTATTGATGCTAGACTTCAGCTGCTCTTCGAGGTCGAAAATTTGCTGCTTCAACTTATCTTCCCTCTTCTTATTGTTGGTGAGCGTGGCATTCCAAGTCTTATTGCAAGAAGAGATTTCTCGGTGAGCGATGTCAAGTGCTTTCTTTTTGGATTCGAGCATGTCATGGGAGCTTCTGAACTCTTGCCCCAGACGTTCGCGTTTCTTCTTCTCCTCAGTCAACTCAGCCCCTAATCTGTTCACTAGCTCAATCTGCTGTTGGAAAGCATGCACGGCCTTGTTTTTCTCACTGCGTATCTGGGCTAACTCTTGCTCTAACCCTTCGTTGATCTTCATCAAGGCTTCTTTTTCTTTCACAACTTGCTCGTAGGCTTCCCTGGAAACAGTAGTTGGTTCTGCTACCGGAATAGGAACAAGGACTGATGCATCTGGAAATGGCATCCGCAACTGACTTGCTCTCTCCTGGATCCAAACTCTGTAAGGTGCATAGGCCTGACAGTCATTCTTCCCTAACAACGGCTTCCCCCTTCGGTTAATACGCGTCCAGGCATGCTGCAGCTTGGCTAGTAACTCCCCCTTCAAATCTCCGGTGAAGTACAGAGATTCTTGTACTTCCTCCTCTTTGGGTGGGTTCTTCAGCGCATATCCGAATTGGCGAATGAACAGAGAAGGGTTGTAGTTGATACACCCTTTTCTTCCTATCAGCGGGACATTAGGGTACCCAGAACAACTGAAGATAAGCTCGGATCCCAACAGATCTCTATCAAACCATTCAACGTCTTCGGAAGATAGCCTCATCAGGCGCTCTGACCAACTAGTTGTGGTTGCACTCTCCACAAAAGATCCCTTCATGGGAAGGTGGCTCTTAAACCACATACCCAGCAATGGTACACAGCAGTGAACATTCTTCCCTCTTCCCTTCTCATTTTTGTAATGCAGTGAGTGGTAGAAATCTCTGAGTAAGGTAGGTACAGGATTACCAGCGGCAAACAAATAGAAGGCGTCGAAGTCCACAAAATCCGGTACATTGGGAAACAAAATTATGCCATAAATGCACAGAGCCAGCACAGCATTGAAGGCAATCCAGCACCCGCTCTTAGCGTACTCCTGGGCTTTACCAATCAAGAACTGGAGTGAGAAGCCTGGAACTCCACGGGAAACAGTAGTCAACAATTCAGAAGCATCCATGTGCAAAGCTTTGGCCAAGTCCTCTAGCTTGGGCTTAGCGCCAGAATGAATGAATGGAACCTGGTTCTGCACGGGTAGCTCAGTAAACTCCACATACTCTTCAATGGTAGGCCCCAGAATAAAATCAGCAAACGTAAAACATCTCAATGCGGGATCATAGAATTGCATCAAGGTGTACAGCCCGTTCATCTCATCAGCAGTGGGCTTGTAGACTAATCTCAGTAATCTCCCATGACTCATTCTGAAGCTTCTCCTAACCTCCTCATCAGCAAGAGACATCAGACCAAACAAAGGAGTAATATCGGGTGTAGGCAGCTTATACGCAACTGTTTTCCTCAAACCAGCCATAATCAATATTCAGAAGTCTGGGCACTAGAACCGGGGGATATGCAAATGCACCTGCAGCACAGACACACGTTAATGGGATGCAATGATAATGGGTATGCAAACAATGCAATGCAAGTGACATGCAACAGGGACCAAATGCCGTAGCTGAATAGCCTGAACCATATCAAGAGGTCTCAAACAGATTCTTTAGAAGTCCTCAAACCCTGATCTCAGATAGACCTAAAACAAAGCTCCAACAACGGTCTCTGACAGACCTCAAACCATGACTCCGACTGGTCTCTGGTAGACCTCAAAACTCTCCAACTGGTCTCTGACAGACCTCAGAACTCTCCAACTGGTCTCTGACAGACCTCAGAACTCTCCATAAATACTCAAGCTCTCTGATAAAGAAATAACCGGTAGTCTGAAGGTCTAGTTACCTGCATAACCCTAAACCCTCTCACAGGTGGATGTCCTAGTAACTGACAAAGGTATGGCGTCCTATGCGGTCGTCGGCGTCACAGACTTTCAGGGTTGATGATACGATTCCCAGAAGGAGTGGCATCATCAAATCCTGAAGAGGCCTCACTTAGCCAACTTCCAAATGATCGGTCCCCAGAGTCGACAATTCAACTAACCAGCAACCCACGCCAACCAAAGGAAGGGGCAGGAGGCCAACCAGAGGAACCTCGTCTGAGTGTAGATTTCGCGGGACACCAAGGCAAGCAAAGCAAGCGGGCGCCAACTAATCTCTACTCTAATTCTAGGTGCACTCAAGCCCAGGTCCGGCTTCTCACTCAATATCAGAACACCCGTCACCACCCCCAAATACAGCAATAACAATCAATATAATGCTGAAAATAAAGGTCAGAAATATAAATCCATACAAAATCCTCGACGGGAAAACAAGCGTTAGGATTGACTCTCTTAAGGGACATTGGATCCCAAATGCATAAGAACTATCGCAGTCCTTAGCAGCCAGGGGACGTTGGGTCCCCAGCAGAGTCGCCAGCTGTCGCTACTGCGAAAATCGGCGCCGGCTGACAGAAGAGTCGCCACCGTGCGTTATTTATCCCACGGGAGGGAAAGGAAACGCTCAGAGTAAACCTCGCACAACACGGGAAAGGTATGGTCGTCGCAACCAAAACCTGGATTCGGGAGTCGGTTACGCAAGGGGAAGGTATTAGCACCCCTCACGTCCGTCGTACTCGACGGGATCCACGCTTGTTTTCGGGTATGGATTGTTATTCTATCTACTCTAAGGGTTAAGGGTTAAAAAGAAAAGAAAATGACTCGGCAAAGTATCGCACTTTATGCCTACGTATTCCCTTCTGGAACGAGAAATCAGAGTCAACGTAGTTCGCCTACCTACGGGAAAGGAGGGGAAGGTTGCTCGCTAGGGTATCGCATCCTATGCCTACGTACTTCCACATAGCATGGAAGATCAGAGCAAACATAGTTCGGGCCACGTACGACACAAGTCTGTTTTGATTGCTTTTATACCTTCTGAAAAAGGGTTTTCTGATTACTGGTCCAAGCGGACAAAAATGACGTCTTGATGAGTTCACCTTCTTTTACGGAAGAAGTGTCTTTTATTGTGTTTGAAATTTTATTGTATTTTTCTGTTTGTTTTGAGAAAGAAGAGACAGAACTCTAACCTACGGTTGCGAAGGGAATCAAACTAACCTAATGTTATCATGCATGGGTTAAGACCTAGAGTCTATCATGCTCCTCTCTTGCGCAGAGAGAAATAGAGATCCTAAGGGAATAGACGGAAACGGAAACAATATCAGATACATACAGGAAGGCAATAAAATGCATGAATGCAGCAATACAAGCGAGGCAAGGGAGTCCTACTCAACCTCGAACCTAGAAAACAATAGGCAAAAGTGAACAGACTTCACTTTCAACCCAGCAGGTTAATAGCAAACAATACAGTCAGGAAAACCAATCAATACATCAGAAATGAAATACAGCAAAAATAAACAGCCACAGCAGCTCTGCACCATATCAGTCTTCAAGTCATCTCCAATCAGCTACAAGCTTCAGCAAGCATCAATCTCCATCTCCACAGTCTGCAAGCAAGGTCTTTGTCATCAATCTTCAGTCTACAATGGCTTTTCTTCAAGTCCTAACCTCCAAGCTGAGGGATCAATCACAAGAGTGAATTGAGTGTTAAGCAATTAGTTGACTACCAAGGGTGGCAAACCAACTGCTACTAACACATAAGATATTTTCTCTCAAGAGTTCTATCCCTTAGACAGTAGCACCAAGCCTTCCAAAGGAAGGGGGTGAGTGTCTTAGAGAGACTCTGTATCACAGAGAAGAATGGAGGCAGTCAAGACCTTCCATGTTTGAGAATCAAGCTTACTACTCTAGAGCTCTGCCTAGCTCCTAAACCCTAGTCTCCTCAACAGCTGCTAGCAGGAATCTCCTCATCAACTCTGGAAGTTGGTCTTCATGCTCTGGATCTCCAATGGCTTCATCATCACAAGTCTTCAGCTCTCCCAATCCCCAAGCAATCCCAATACCCACACAAACAAGCAATAATCCCCCAGAGGGCACACCACACCAGTCACACAAATACAGTAGTATACCAATAGCAGTAGGGGAATCCTAATGATATCTAAGGGATCTAATAACTACCCATAGTCCCTATAGTCCCATATCTAAAACATTCAATCTCTAAGTCCTAAGGGAAATGATTCAATTCTCCTATGTTATCACCTAAACCCTAGTTTTGTTCATGTTGTTCACACCTAAACTAATCACCTAAAATTAATTCTTAAAAATGGGAACTAAATTGTATATACAAGATAAATGTCTAAACTAATCAACCTAAAAAGAAGGGATTAAAAATACTAAAGCATCTATTAGAACAAAAATTAACAAATTTAAGTATCAAACTAGACTTAATAAAATGCTATTTACAAGAAAAATGCATGAAAAATATTAAAACAAAATAAAATGCCATTTTTATTTTTTCATATTTTTCTAGACAGAACAATGGACCTATAGCAAAAAGAAGGAATTAAAAATCTCAATTTTCCTATTTTTTATGATTTTTTAAAGATGAGAAAAATATTAAAGAAATTAAAATAACAAAATATGAAATAAAAGGGGGAGGGTGAGAAAAGTAGAAGCGCCCAGTTATATTTCCAGGTGGGCCATGAACCAGGGGTGCGAATAGGAACTGAGTTTAGGCCCACACGTTCAGAAAATCAAAAGAAAAATGAAACAAAAATAATATGGGCGCAGTGTAAAAAGTAAGTTTTTTACGTGCAAAATTGGATTGGGCCCACGGTGGGGGTGTGAGTAGCGAGATCTTGCTGAGCCCCAGAATTATTCATTTAGCTAAACGCCGCGTTTAGCTTCAAGGATTTCCCTCCGCTTTTGAAATTAAATTGGGACCGTGCGATTAGCCTAACCAGTCAACTAATCTGAAATAATCTAACGGTGTGGAGATCATCTTCTCCAACACACCACCTAGGGTTTCAGTCTCCATTTTCCATGCACGAATTCCTCTCCAATCGTTCTCCCTGCTCGCTCCATGAAATTCAAAAATTTCAAAAGCAACGATGCTCTACTGATTGTCATGAACAAAACCAAATAAGTAGTTCTCCCTGAAACCTCCTAAATCGTCCAAACAGAAAGCTTCAAGACTAGGGTTCCACCATTTTTCTCTGTGATCGATCACGATGAAGCTCAATTCCAATGGTATAGACTTGTTCTTTATGCTTCCCTCGTCATTCTATGCTATCATATGACCATTAAAACCTAACACACAGCTTGTTCTTGCTCTTTAAAGTTTCATGTCAAGAATGCAAAACTTCATGGAATTGGCTCAAACTTGCCAGGATTCATCCTCTAACTACCTAGGTCTCTAATACACTAACAATCCTATGCCATGATCACTATGCTATCCAATTCGAAAGAAAACGTACCTGGTGCAAATTCTTGAAAACAGATGCAGACTTCTTGAATCAACAGCCACCAATGCTCTGATCTTGATCAACACTCTTGGTCCTTGCTACTGTATTGCAATCACCTTCGATCCCATGCTCTGAATATGATATTTGAACTCCTCTTGCACTTTTGATGGTGAAGATCACAACCACACGAAAATGAACACAACTCAGCCAGATCTTGATGAATTTTGGTTCTAGGATGATTGTAGAGTAGATTAGGATCAAGAACTTTGTGAATTGATGGGATTTTGTGAGAGATTGAGAACAATTTTTAAAATTGGAAAGATGGAAGAAAGCTATGTATTCTTGCCAAAATGAATCACCAACCACATTTTGGAGCCACTCTTGTGTTTATATAGATGATGATTAACTGATTGAGAAGCTTCTAGAATGATCTTGGAGGATTCTAGAAAGTTGTAGAAATTTCATGAACTTCCTCATGCCATGATACTTTGAATATCTCTTATCTCATGCTTGCACCTTTGTAAACTTGAGTTAAAATCTCCTTTCATGAGATATTGGGAGTGTATGTGAGCTTTCATGCCTTTATTTTTGCTTTATGTTGAACTTCTCATGTGTATCTTATTATGCAAGTAACAAAATAACAAAGCAAGTCCAAAAATCAACCCTTAACTCAAAAAAGTGGCTGAACCAATGTCTTTAAAATGATGTTTGGAATCAATTTGGTATAATGGATGAACCATATTGGATTTGTAGATCTCTCAAACCAATTTTTTATTTCAACTTTTTCAACTTATATGCCTTTTTTAGGTCATTTTCCACCAACTTTGGTCAAGTCTCCTTCCATGCATTTCCAAACTTCCATGACTTCTTTTCTAGACTTAAAATGGCATTTTGAGCAACTTTGATGTTGTGAATTTTTTCATTTGAAGCTTCCTTGTATGAGTTTTAGGCATAGGCTAAGAATGACCTGTAATCACCAGATGACCAAAATACCCTTTGCTTGCCAAGACCATAAGTAGAGTTCCACAAATCATATGAAGGCATACTATACCATTCTAGAAAGCTAAGACAATGAGTAACAACTCTTTTGTTGGACAGAAATTCATTTGAAATCTCCTTGAGGGGTAAAAATAGCTTGTAAGTCAAGTCACTTTCACAGACAAAATTTCAGATACCTCAGATGACCTGTAACTTGCAAGGACCATAACTTGAGTTCTATAAATCTCCTTGATGTCTTCCACCACTCAAATTAAAGGTCTTGAGATCCTCTACAAGTTTCATGTTGGCCAAGGATACATTTGAAGCTTTCATTTTGACTTATCTTGCTTGGAAATTTGACCTAAACTAGGGGATTTTACACAGAAACCCTAATTTAGAAACTCCTCTTCTCCTTGATTTCTCTTGAATTCTTCTTAGCATATCACCATATCCTCTTCTACATGTCAAATGATGAACCCCACATCTTTCCAATAACCCTTAATGCCTTTCAATCAGTCAATTGACCTAGAGTTGACCCAGGGTTGACCCAGATGAAACCCTAGTTGACTGTCTTCAACTGCAATACTTATGATCACACCAAGGACTTGCCTCCTTCCTCAAATGACTTTCTAAGTCTCCCTATGATGTCTCCATACTCTCCATACTCATAATTCACAGCTCCCAACTTCTTTGATGATGCTCAGATACCCTCAGCTAGGAGATAGACTCAATGCTTGATCCACTAACTTCTCCAACTTTCAAATTCTTTTCTGATAACTTGAATGAGATTGAATTAGGATAATAACCTCATGATAGGCTCATAGAGATGAGAATAATGATTGGTCCCTGTTGGATGATTTACTATGCTATGCTATGCAGATGATTAGACTATGTACATGCCTCTATATGCAAATGCTAATGATATTGAAACATAAACCAAGTGAACAAGGTTGAGCAAATTTTAGGGTGCAACAGGAAGAAAAAAAAGAAAAAAAAGGGTGTAGTAGCGGACCAAGGACTATAAATAGAACTCAACCCATTGATGATGGGCCCAAGGAGAAAAAAAAACTAGGGTGAAATAATAGCCAAGGTGTGCTGAAAGTAGGGGTGTGTAAAATAACCAATAACCATAAACCAAATTCCTATCCAAATTAATCCAAATTTTAAAATCCAAACCAAATTTATATTTTAAATTTGGTGGCCTATTTATCAAATTAAAAAAAAAAACCGGTAACCATTTGTTCCAAACCGGTTTGAGATTCGGTAACCATTTTTCAACAAGCTTCAAAAATAAAAGTAGAATAGTTTGGGAAAATCAAGATTAACACAAATTTCAGAAACCCTAATTCTAAAAATCCAAATTTTATTCATCTCTTTCTTCTTCATCATTCTTCAAATTTCAAACTTTAATCTCATTTGTATCTTAAAACTATATCATATTTAGATCTTAAATAACTTGTATGGATTCTCCATGTGAAAGTTTTACATGTATCTCCATACTCACGTAGGAAAAAATACACATGCTTTTATACTATCAACTGCAGTTAAAAGAATCAAATATGATTCCTTATTCATCTGCAACAAGATAAGACAGTGCATTGAACAATATGGAAAATTCAGATTTAAGGATTGCAACATCATAATTTCTATTAGATGATACATAGTTTTGTTTATTAGTTTTATTTAGTTAGTTATATTTTCCACTATTTTAGGAGAGTTTGTTACTAGAATCAAGTATATAATATACCCAAATTCTATGGCCAGAGACACGAGACTGACACAATCTGAAGGCAAACCTTTAACAAATCCAACATCATAAAAAATTAATAGCCAAATTCTAATTTATTCTATTACAAACCATCTTAATCATAAAACTAATATCATTACTATGGCTCAAGAAAACAAGTTGTAAATATATCAAACTGTGACAAACTAATATAAGAAAAGCAAGATAACAGTTGTGTCACATAAACTCGATTATGAACAATGGACTTATTTTCAGTTTTGAAACGTTTCATAAAAAAATAGAGAAAACAACTTTTACTGTAATCATTACAGTTTTCTGTACAATAAAATAAATTGATTTTTAAAAAAAATTGGTTTTAAAATTGATTTCTTTAAAGAAAATAAAAAACTGGTTTGGAGAGAAACCGGTTTAAAACTGATTTTTAAAAACACTGTTTTTTTTTTTAAAACCGGTTTGAAACCGAACCGATCCACTTGTAAACCGGTTTTAAAAAAATAAACTAATTTTATATAAATGGTTTTAAGATCCAAACCAAACCATATATGTGGTTTGGTTTGGTTTGGTTTATAATCCATGCACACCCCTAGCTGAAAGGAAAAGCGTTGGGCTAATGATAGTGAGCCCACCCAAGTTGCCCACATAGAGAGTAATTCACACAACAAGGTTTTTTACTATCCTATTTCATTCAACCTCATGTCCTCTTTTCTTCGCCTGTTGCTCCTTCTCTCTCACACACAATCTCCTTTGGCTTACTCTTACCATTTTCACACCTCTCTCCTTCTCACATGTATATTTTTATTTTTTATTCTTTCCCTTCATTGTAACATTCATTAATCCCCTTACAAATTCAAATCAATAAGAAATATACACAAGAAAATGAAACAAAATGTTGGAATGGAACAAGGAGGTTACCAATGACGAATTCGTGTTCGTTGGTGTGAGTTTGAATATGTCGACAATGGTTGTGCGGTGCGGTTCTGACGAATATCGATTTTGCTTGCCCTGTTGTCATGTTCTTTATGTGTATGTGATGATATTGTTTTCTTCTTCGTGTTCTGTCTCAATTGTGTTATTTCCGTCTCATTATATAGGCTATGTGGAATTATGATGATTTCGAATTATATATGCAGGATTATGTGTCGAATCTTATTTTGGAATGAAGAAATTGTGATTCCTTTCCCTTTTCAATTCACCATGTTTGATTTTGTATCTTTGGAAATTAATGCTTGCGGTGATTATCTTGTTGTGAATGAGCTTTCCACTTTCATTTTGATCATGTAGATGCTTTTTGATTTCTTTCCTTGTTTTATGATTCAAACTTGCCATTTTTGTTTTTGACAGTCTGCGACATTAATGTAGGTATTGGATCATGCACATTAGCAACCCATTTCACTGTCAACTCCACATGTTTTTGGTGCCACCATGATCGAAGATTTCTTTGTAATTTATTGAACTGGCGTCTGGAAGACTTAATCTGGTTGCTGAAATTGAGAAACTGCTTGTGATGCAGTATGAGAAACCGTATAATTTGATGTGTTTGGCGTTGTGAGCATCGAAGCAGGCGGGATCTTGATGGCATCCAGGGGAAGATATAATTTGCGCAGAGGATGGTGGCTGGTTGCTCTCATGATTTCGCCATTTTTGCAGAGTGTTGGGTATTCTATGAGACAAACTTAATTTCCCATCCATATTGGAATTTAATCGTAACATCATGCTTCGCAAGGTAGGACCATATACATTTAAGTATGCTTCAAATCTTCTATGGAATTAGAGATTGTCATTTTTTTCAGCACTCTCTAAAACCCCACATAAAGGACTGTTTGGTTCTAATGGTGAATTATACGAATCATTTCATGCTGAATCACTCTCTCCCGCTGCAGAAATGTGTGTCATAAGAATTGACTTGATTGATCACGGTTAACAGTTGGCCAGGAAAGCGCATAAGATTAACCGGCAGTTCTACAAAATTTAACACAACGATCACAGACATAGGCTTGTAAGAGTCTACACAATCAATAACCCCATCATTTGGAAAACCCATCATAAGCCTACTTTGAAGACCTAAAGTATATGCTAATACTTTAATTGAGATAGCCCGAGGACAACATGAACCATGCTTTATTTTCCCCTAGTATCTGGACACTGTGACTTTCAAACATGTGAGAGGATTCACCACAAAGCTTTGATTTATTCAAAGAAAAGGTTAAAGAAAGAAAAACCTTTTGCGCGATGTAACAACAATACTAGAGTTTCGGGGATCGGGGGTTGGTTGTGCCTATGGTAGTTATTCACATCCTAAACATCTGTAGTACTCTACAGTGTGTGTATGCTAAGTTATGTAATTTGTTGTTTGCTAAGGTCATGGGATCAAGGTTAAGGTAAAGTTTGAGGTAAAAACCTAAGGATAGTTCTAAGTTTGCTCGCAAAGATATCACATTTTGTGCCTACGTATCCTTACTAGGATGGAATCAGAGCAACCGTAGTTCACCTTACTAATGTTGAGGGATATTTGACTATGGTCAAGACTCCAAAGGGGAACAAACATAACAATGTTTGTATAGAGTTTGAAAAAACTCTCTAGATCTAAGTTTAACACTCAAGGGGATTGACTTTGACAAAAGTCAAGAGGGGAGTAAGTAATCATGACAATGATCCTTACATAGAGTTAACAAACTCTATCTTAAAGTTCTAATTGAGGGATACTCCTAACAATGGGTGGGTATTTAGACTTAAATAAAAGTCTAATGGATATAGGTTCTAACTTAACTAAGTTAAAGGACCTAATGACTTAACCAAGTCAAAGGGAGGGGTAATGAGCTATCTATGACAGTGAAGTCAATAGAGAGACTTTCCTTTGGAAAAAGGGATAAAAAGGAAATTGGATGAGAGCTAACAAGCTTCATCACTTGGGGAAACTTAACAAAGCCTAAACATACATACACATTCATTCAAACATGATGAAGATATAAATTCATGGTAACAACCAAGAAAGACAAGGGCAAGCATGTACAACATTAAGAAAAGATGATAATAAGACAACTTGATGAGAACTGACAAGTTCCATCACTGGGGAAACAAACTTGATAAAGATAAAGATAAACAAGTAGGATTAATTAACAAATTAAACATAAAAGACATGGTAACAACCAAGGTTTTATGATTTAACATTACAATGTTCAAAGATCATGAAGGTAACAACTAACAAGGGCAAGCATGAAACATGTATAACAACAACATTTTCATCAATGGTATTCAAACAACACTCATTAAAACAAGTTACAACTTGAATCAAACATGGTATATGAATCAATTAAAGACAAATGTAACACATTTAATCATATTGAAGACATATTGATGACAATTAATCATGGATAAGCAAGAAAAGTAACAACAGTTCAAGCATGGATTCAAACATCACAAAAGGAAGGATAAACAAAATTCATGGTAACTTTCAAGGTAAGAAACAACCATAAACATGTTATGGTTATAACAAGACACATAAAAAAGTAAGATGGGGGGTGAAGGATCATGTTCATGAGGTTATAACATCAAGAAACATATCATGGTTCACAAAGAAGTTTCAAGGCATACTCTTCACATTCATGCATTCAAAAAGGTAAGAAACAACCCTAAACATGTTATGGTTCTAACAATGCACATAAACAAGTAAGATGAGGGTGAAGGATCATGTTCATGAGGTTACAACATCAAGAAACATATCATGATTCCCAAAGAGGTTTCAAGGCACACTTTTCACATTCATGTATTCACAAAGGCAAATATGATCATGGTAAAGAAAAGAGACAAGTGTTTTAAAACATCTAAACATATTATTCATTCAACAATGACTCATACAAGATCAATCTTATAATAAAAATCAAGTACTATGTCAAGAAAGTTCATGAAAACCAAAGAAAACCCTAAAAAGGGCCATGTCATTCAAGTGGACCAAAATGTTTCAGAATTAACAATTTTTGAATTCTTTCTTCACACATTGAAACTAGACATACTTAGGAGCATAGTGCAAAAAGAGTGGCATCAAAATGATAAAAATCAAAGAAGTTATGATCAAATCAATTTGCAAAGAAAATCATGAAAATTAGTGATAAAAAAGTAGGAAATGCATCCCATATGGTTTGATCCCACGCACTCAGGGTCATAGGTTAAAACATTACCAAATCAGCCACTGTGTGCATTGTGAAATCAAGTGAAAGCATAACAAGATATTGTAAACATCATTTAAATCATAAAAATGAAGCAAAAGGTTGATCCGCAGGATCGAACCTAGGACTGGCAAGGCAAGGAGAGTATTGAAAGTGCGTGGTAAACCATTGGGGTGGTGATACATCCATTATATCACCCCCCCCCCCCCCCCCCATAAATAGATAAGGAAAAACAACATGATCTAAGGCCTCCAAATGCACCATGGATGGTCACAAACACAAAACCTCAGCTTTGCAAGAACAATCATAACTCTCTCATTTCTTCATGAAATGCAATGATCCAAAAACCAAACTTACTCAGAATTTCATAAGGATCATGATGGTATCATTAGTTTTTGCTAAAAGTGCCTCTAATTCAAAATCTGATAGTAACATGAAAATGACACAAAACTTGCAATTTCAATAGCATAGGCTTATTCAGACATGATAAGCATCAAATGGTGGTTCAAACACATTACACATAACATAACAAACATGTCTATAATCAATGTACATCAAAGTATTGCATGGTTTGAAGAATTCAAAGTTCAAAGGAACTTACCTCTTGAATCTAAACTTCAAACTCCAAGAAAGCTACTTACAGAAAGGATGTGATGCTTTGGACAACTCCAATACTCCTTTAGAAAGTTGTTAGGATGATTAGAATCAAATAAAGATTGTTGGAGCATAATCTCCCTTCCTTCTTGAAAAAATGTGAAAAATGACCAAAATATGAACTTCAAGGAAATGAAGTTACAGTTGGAAAAACAGGTCTATAATAGTTTGGTAATGACTTATGGAAGGTGTTTGAAGTGTTTGAAGGTTTGGAAATGGTCAGAATGAGGACTTGGCTTTGAAAATGTAGAAAGTCAAAGATTTGGTGGTTTGAGAGTTGACTTTTGGAATGTGAGGTTTTCTAGTGAATGTAAGGGTTTGAACAACTTCAGTGCATCATATGTGATGTGTTTGAGGTGTTGGTTCAAGTGTTTGGTGGTTGTATCGAGTCGTGGCAGAGTTTTTGCAAGGCAGATTTTTCTTCACAAGGAAACAACTTCTACCACTTGCAAGAAGGTGGTGATCAGAGAAATGAGAGAGATTCGACTTGGTTTCTAGTTGATTCTGGTGTTTTTTGGATGTTAGAAGTGTGTTCTATTTATAGGAAATCTTGGAGAATGAGAGGTATGGGCAGATTGTGCCAACTTGCCAAGTTTTTCCTTTTTGGAGGCAAAATGAGCAAATCCAACTTAGGATTTTTTTTCTGAGCATGAGCAACCTTCTTATGTGTTTCAACATTACCAATAGCCTTCAAATAGTTGACATGAAGTGAAGTAAAGAGAGTAGATGATGCAGTAGTTGAGGTGTAGCAGAAAATGCAAAAAGTTTCTCTCTCCTTGCCATTTGCATCCACTTGCTTGAATAAACAAATCAAATAATGCAATCTCTGGTTTTTGCTCATGGTAATCCATTTTACACTCATCAATTAAAACCCTAAACATCATAAAATTAGTTAAATAAGTGATTAGAAGAGGTTTGGGTGATTTATGCATCAAAATGCAAGTGTTGAACTTGATTTTATGACATGAAAAATCCCTAACTTGTTCTCTTCGATTCTCCCTAACCACAAAGGCTGTGAAAATGCTCTTGTACTTTTTAAAAATCCCCAAATATGATATATAATGTTCATGTTTGTCCAAAGTTCAGATTCCAAAGGGAACTAGGTCAAAAATCTTCATTGAGTTGGCTATAAAACTTGACTAATCAGTCCACAGAATTCTTGATTTTAACAGTGTGAAACCCTAATTCATCTGCATCTTGACAAAGACTAACTTAAAATAGGTTAGGGTTAGATAACATATTCTTGATTCACCTAGAATTATAATGGAATCTAGGGTTCAAAATTTGGGGTATGACATGCAACTTTTGCTGGACTCTTTACATTTGCCTGCTTATAGAAATCAGAAACTAATCCAACTATATTTTTAACTATTGCGGCTAGATTTGTGCTCAATCCTTTGACCAATGTGACAATTAGTTGCTTCGGTATAGATAACTTTCGATATTTCTTTGCATCAATAATAATGACATCAGCCTAAAACCCTCTCCATCCAAAGCTTGAATATCCTCCAGGAATACTATCAAAAAGTTTCTTGAGCCTTTTCTCCGGAACAACTGAGTAAAAACCATTTGGTATCGATTCTGATAGCATTCCAGTGTGCCAGAGAACTTGTGATGCCCTCTGAGGTGACATAAAATCTTGGTTAGAATATCTAGGTGATTATTTATTATTTAAGGACTCATCTTGAGTTCACAAGGACACAAATCCAAATTTTTCAACGAAATATGAAGGCCATTGTGACACATTGGATTGCATGTGCTCTGCAGACCGTGTAGCGTTAAAATTTGTGAGTATAAGCTATTGATTAACTTAACTCATAAAGCAAGATTTGCCACCACACTTTTATTTATCCAAAGAAAAGGAAAAAGAGCGAACAAAACCTAAGAAGTTCTAAAACAAGAACAAATAAACAGAGATAGGGTAAGGGGTTGGTTACGCAAAGGGAAGGTGCTAGCGCCCAAACGTCTATAGTACTCTATATGAACCTCTTTGAAAAATCTACCTTTTTTGGTTTGAAATGTTTCCTTGAAATGAGATTGGGAGGTGAGAGAAGAAATTTATTTTAATATTTTTTGTGTTTCGAGAAATTTCTTGAGCCTCATGCCTACGTACCTATAAAGTGTAATATAGGATCAAAACCTCGTAGTTCCTGGTACAAATAACAAAATTGGTTTATTATGATTCATTTTAAATGAAAATAAAAGTTGTCATTTTAAGGAGAAAACTACAACTAGTCGCCCACAAGTATAAGAAAACAACATTTGTATCACCTTAAGATGGATGATTTTTGCTTGGATAAAAATCAACAAGTCTATTACTCAACATCTAAGTGAAAAATGTCAACATATTGAATACTACGGGGAATAGGAGAATTACATCTCAATTGTGAAAATGACTCATGTCTAAACTTTATGAAAAGTTTTAAATGAAAAAGTGCACAAAGGCACAAAATGATTGAATGAGTTTATGTATTTTTTTTGTCTTTTTTTGAAATGGTCAAAGTATGTTTAAATTTAATTAACATTTATTAAGAAGAAGTATTGAAAATGCATTTGACAAATGTCAAGGTTTTTGATGAAAGAGGTTATAGTTTTTTTTAAAAAAAACAAGAAGGTTTCGAAAAGGGGAAGATTTTGAAAATTGAAGAAGGGGAAGGAGATGAAGTGACTACCTTAAAGCATAAAATACCAAAGCTAAGAAAAAAGAAAGATCTAACTAAACAAAGCTAGCAAGCCCCCATGACATAAGTCAATCAAGAATTCCTTCCTTTAGATTTAAGCCTCAAATAAGCCAAATAAGCAAATGGAACCCAAGCACCAGATGGAATCATAATAACCAAGATAAGCTTCAAGAGAGTCCTTAAGCCAAGGGTACCAGATGAATCCAAATAAGTCTCAAGGTATACTCCCAAGTTAAGGTCAAGATCCTAACTTCTAAGTCCAAGGTCCCATCACAAGATCACAACAGTCCGAGATTAAGAAACCAATTTTTTTAGTGTTTTTATATTTATTAATGTCTTAAAAGAAAGTCTGAATGGACTAAATAAAAATAGCATAAGCATAAACAAAGGTCCAAGTGGACAAAGATAAAAATAAGATGATAATATGATATACTAAAATAAAAGCATAAGAAATAAATGACAAGAAATAAAGAGCAAAAATTAAATGGCTTAAAGTAAAGTTAGTGCAACAATATAATTAATAAGGTTAATATTAGTGATGAAGAATATTTTGTCATTTTTTTTGGAGAATACTCGACTCTTCATCCATAAGCATGAAAACATGAATCTATACATCATATAGGGAAGGACTCCAAATTGGATAAAAATCGACAAGTATGCCACTAGCTCCCTTGAATATAAAAGAGAAAATCTATTTCACACCACACTATAGAGAGTAGGAGACTAACAATCTCACTTACAAAAATGTCTTGCTTCCGATTTGGATAAAATATATCACTATGTTAAGTAATCGTAGCACAATCTATGAAGAAGGTCATACTATTGGAGGCCGGTCAATAACAATATTTGTGCTAATACAAGCTAGAGAAATGACATATAAGTCAATATCCTAAAGTTTTCCAGACTAAAATAAAAATAGGAATGATCTCATCTTAATCAAGAACTTTAAAATAAATTCTATGATGTTTAAGATTTTCATTTACCAAAAAGAAAAGGAAGAAAGGGGAAGAAAAGGAATCAAATTGAATCACATCATTTAGATCATTACATCTTCAATTTCAACCACTCTTCTTGGTGGATTAAAGTACTAAACCTATCATTAATTCAAAGCACCTAAAATGAATCAAATGATTCACTTAAAGATGGATTTGAACCAATAAAGGTTTATCTAACTTCATCAAACACCCAAAGACCATGGAAATTGAAGAGAAATTTGATCAACAAAGCCATGATCCAATGTAAAATAAAGGAAAAAGGGAAGAAAGAATAAAAAGAAAACAAAGTTGTCCAAAAAAAACCAAAAACTGCCACCAGCACTGGTGTAATTAATTGCACCAATGTGCAAATCGATTACACCATGAAGAAAAAACTTCCAGGTGTGCAGAAAAGAGGTGCAATCGATCACACCTGCAACAGCAGTAGAATTTTTATAAAAAAAAAAGCACTTTCCATAATTACTTATGCATTCAAACACCAAATGACCATGTGGACAACTAAGCATGAAAATATTAGCAATTATCATCAAATAAACACCAAATGCAATCCAATTTTCAAATCAAATGGATCAAGAAACACACAAATCACAAGAGATTACATGGTGAGAGATTTAAATTAAGCTCAAACAATGTTAGATCCAAGAATTACCAACCAAATTTAAATTTGCTTCAAAATCAACTTCAAAGAATGATCTCTAAAGCTTATATTCAATAGAACTTGATGTTGAAGAAGTGTTTTGATGGAGGTTTAGCTCAAGTATTAACAAGTTTCAATGAAAAACTTTTTAACTTTCAATGAATAGAGCTTTAGTAATGGTTGGGGAAGATGAAAAATGGAGAAAAGTGAGTGAAATTTTCAAAAAAAGTGAGTGAAAATTTTAAAATTCAAGTTTGCCTTTGAAGCAGGTAAAAACTATCTCCAACATGTTGCCATGCTACATGTGAGACTTTGTAATATCACTTTCTATATAAAATCACCTTTCCATGGTCAAATCAAAATAATTCATTTTTCTCGTTCTAGATATATAACGCCTATCTGCCACCAACAATTTGTAAGTATCATCCATATATTTTGGAGTGTCTACTGAAAATCAAGTTTCTAATAAATAAATTTATTTATATTTAGTCAATAAATGGCAGAGAGTGGAGACAAGACATGTGATTGAGGGCACGTTGTTTCAACTTTAAGAAAATTGTTGGATGATTAGAATAAGTCAAATGCAGTGTAATTGGTTTTTGTTTGTTTAGTGGTTTGTACACTATAAATAGACCTCAATTGTACTATTGGATAAAAAATGTTGTTAGATAATGTCATTCAATATTCTCATCTCAATTTTCTCTATTCTTTCATCATCTTCCTCAATTAACCTTTCTATCACCACAATAACAACTTCCACCATTGATTCACCTTGAACAAGTTTGATCTTGTTCCAACATTTGACATCACAAGCCTGGTTCTGATCCTATTCCGCTGCAATCATGTCCATTTCAAACGATAAAATACCCATCAACCTTCCAATTCTTGATTCGAAGAACTACGACAAATGGTGCAAGCAAATGAAAGTCTTGTTCGGTTATCAAGATGTGCTTGTTGTGATTACCACTGGTGTTACTCCTCTTGTTGAAGAGGCTACTGCAGCCCAACAAGCTACTCACAAAGAAGAGAAATAGAAAGACTACAAAGCCCTCTTCTTGATACATTCTTGCGTCGATAGTGACAACTTTGAGAAAGTTGGCGATTGTGACTCGGCAAAGCAAGCATGGGGAATTCTTGAGAAGGCTTATGCAGGGGCAGACAAAGCGAAGGTTGTGAGGTTACAAACTCACAAACGTCAATTCAAGTTACTTCAAATGGAAGAAAAGGAAACGGTTAACGATTATGTGACGCGTGTTACGCGTTTGGTGAATCAAATGAAGTCTTGCGGTGATGCAATTTCAGAGCAGAATATTGTATCGAAAGTGTTGCGTTCTTTAACACCTAGATTCGATAACATTGTGGTTGTGATTGAAGAATCAAAGGACCTCAAGACTATGACCAAAGATGAGCTTCAAAACTCATTGTAAGCTCATGAACAAAGGTTGGATGGAAGAGGAAACGATAAGGCGAAAGAGGAAGTGGCTTTGCAAGCTCGTTTAAATGAAAAGAACAAGAGATCGAAAGGGAAATGGTCTTCTAGAAGTAAGAAGAATTTCCATAATTTTGGTGGAAAAGATCCACAAAATTCAAAGGGGCTAAAGGGTGAAGGAATCTCCAAAGAGGGTAATCAAAGAACCTACAAACCACTCGACAAAAGTTCCATGAAGTGTTATAATTGTCAAAGGTTTGGACATTTTTCGAGAGAATGTCGCTCAAAACGCAAGGAAAATGATGTGGATGAGGCTAAGATAGCTAGGCAAGACACAGATGATGAAAATACGCTTCTTGTGGTGATTATGGAGGAGAATAATGGCATGGACAATAGTAGAAAGTTGTTGGACAACAACTACTGCAGTACCAAAAAAGTGCAGAAAACGCAATCGGAGAAAAACGCATTGGTAACGGTTCGAGATGGAGTTCAAGGTAGTGATAAGTGGTACTTAGATTCTGGTTGTTTGCCTCATATGACAGGTAGAAAGGATTGGTTTGTGAATATCAATCAAGCCACGCGAAGTAGAGTGAGATTTGCGGATAACACGACTTTAGTGGCTGATGGTGTCGGTGATGTTTTGATCATGAGAAGGGATGGTGATCATTCCTTGATCAAAGATGTATTCTATATTCTTGGAATCAAATGTAATATTTTAAGTATTGACCAATTGCTTGAAAGGAATTACACGGTTCGCATGGAAAACAAGGTTTTGCGCGTTTTGGACCAAAACGGTGTTTTGATCCTTAAGGCTCCCATGGCTGTCAATAGAACTTTCAAGATTGAGTTTAAAGTTATGGAGCATAGGTGCTTAGCTACTGCTGCAAGTCGTGAAGAATGGTTATGGCACTACCGTCTCGGGCATCTCAACTTTCGAGACCTCGTCGCGTTACATAGGCATGGTATGATGTCCGGGTTGCCACAGATTAATATTCTAGCTGAAATATGTGATGAGTGTGTGCAAGGGAAGCAACACAAGAGTAATTTCAGTAAGGATGCAGGTCATAGGACCAAGCATCACCTTGAGGTGGTGTATTCCGATGTATGCGGACCAATGCAAGTCAATTAGTATGGAGGCAACCGATACTTCGTCACGTTTATTGATGATTTTAGTAGGAAGTTATGGATTTATCTCATTAGGAGGAAGGATGAGGTGTTTGAAGTGTTCAAACGATTCAAATATATGGTTGAGCGACAAAGAGGTCACAAACTCAAAATTCTCAAAACCGACGGTGGAGGCGGATTTACTTCGGGTGAATTTAGGAGTTATTGTGATGACGAGGGTATAGTACGTGAGGTTGTACCACCTTATATGCCTCAGCAAAATGGTGTTGCCGAGAGAAAAAATCGGACGATTATGAACATGGTGCGTAGCATGTTGAAAGCGACGAATTTACCAAAAGAGATTTGGGGTGAAGTTGTCTCTACTGCCGCCTATTTGCTGAATAGATGTCCTACAAAGAAGCTTGAAAAGGTTACTCCAGAAGAGGTATGATCCATATTCAAACCAAGTTTGAGTCATTTGCGTGTTTTCGGTTCGGTAGCGTTTTGACATATTCCGGGTCAACTTCGAAAGAAGTTAGATGACAAGGGTGAAAAAATGTTGCTTGTTGGTTATCATCCTACCGGAGGCTACAAGTTGTTCGATATGAATAGCAAGAAGATAGTGATTAGTCGAGACGTGATCGTGGATGAAATTCGGACTTTTGACAGCAGAATTTCTGCTATACCAGTCCAGGAAATTGATTCCCAGAAAGGGGAAATCGTTTTTCAGCCCGAAATTGCACTTCCTGAAATTGCTGAGATTCGAAATGCAGGCCCAGAAATTGATTTACCACATGGGGAAATCGATTTCCTGGGAGGAAATTTGAATTTTCAGCCTGTTAATGATGTTGGACAGCAACCGTTCGCAACAGAGAATGGTGAATCAAGTAGACGACCAACGAGGCAGAGAGGTATGCCTCAAAGACTCTGAGGTTGTGAGGTATTCTGTGATAGTGATATCAATAACGATGGTGATCTCATTCATTTCTCTTTAATGGACGAATCTGAACCGGTAGATACAGAGGAGGCATTAAGCGATCCAAAGTGGATGAATGCAATGAAGGAAGAGCTTGAATCGATTGAGAAAAAAAATACTTGGATGTTGGTTGACTTACCGAAAGGTAAAAAGGCAATTGGTATGAAGTGGGTCTTCAAAGTGAAAGCCAATCCGAAAGGCGAGATAATCAAGCATAAGACTCGATTAGTTGCAAATGGATTTTTGCAAAATGAAGGCATAGAATTTGATGAGGTATTTGCTCCGGTTGCTCGACATGAAACCATCCGGTTAGTTGTTGTGATAGCAAATAACAATAGCTGGCCGTTATATCAAATGGACGTCAAATCGGCATTTTTGAATGGTCCATTGGATGAAGAGGTGTATGTTGGACAGCCCCCTGGTTTTGTTGTTCAAAATCAAGAGGCAAGGGTCTACAAGTTGAGAAATGCACTCTATGGTTTGAAACAAGCTCCAAGAGCTTGGAACAAACACATAGATGGTTTTCTTAACGACATTGGTTTCAAAAAGTGTGTGTCCGAGCATGGTGTTTATGTGGAATCGGATGCAAGCGAAGGAGTAATCATACTTTGTCTATATGTGGATGATTTGTTGATTACTGGAAGTTTTGAAAATTAAATTTCAAGCTTCAAATAAGAGCTTATGAAGGAGTTTGAAATGAGTGACCTTGGGTATGTGAAGTACTTCCTAGGCATAGAGTTCCAAAAGACAAAGTTGGGGCTGCTCATGCATCAAAGTAGGCATGCTTTGGAGATCTTAAAGAGGTGTGATATGAAGCATTGTACTTCTGCCATAACTCCAGCCGAGGCACGGTGACAACTATCCAAAAGCGAAGAAGAACAAGATGTGGATCTGAATCAATAATGGAGATTGGTTGGATCATTGCGTTATTTGTGTAATACGCGACCAGATTTAGAATTTAGTGTCGGTATTGCAAGTAGGTTCATGGAAAGGCCAAAGGTATCACACTTGGAAGCGGTTAAGAGGATCCTTCGTTATGTGAAAGGTACTAGTGGATGTGGAATTTTGTTTCCGGCAAGTGACACGGGCAGAAGGTGCAATTTACTTGGATACACCGACTCCAAATGGTGCGGAGATAAAGATGATCGAAAGTCTACGACTGGTTATGTCTTTATGTTCGGCGGAGCACCAATCTCTTGGTGTTCTAAAAAGGAGTCGGTGGTTGCTCTCTCTTCTTGCCAGGCGGAGTACATTGCAGCGTCATTGTGTGCATCTCAAGCTGTGTGGCTTGTGAACTTACTGCGTGAGCTGGACAGCAGCACGAGAGGAGCTGTTTTGTTATTGGTGGACAACTTTTCAGCCATCAATCTTGCTAAGATTCCCATAGCACATGGGAGGAGCAAGCACATTGAGATGAGATTCCATTACTTGAGAGATTTAGTGAGTCCTGGACAGTTACGTTTGAGCTACTGCAGAAGTGAAGAACAAGTCGCGGACTTGTTGACGAAAGCGGTTAAGAATGATGTTATCAAGCGACTCGTGGTGAGGTTGGGCATGAAGAAAATTGAGCATTTTACTTAAGGTGGTGTGTTGGATGATTAGAATAAGTCAAATGCAGTGTAATTGGTTTTTGTTTGTTTAGTGGTTTGTACACTATAAATAGACCACAATTGTACTATTGGATACAAAAATGCTGTTAGATAATGCCATTCAATATTCTCATCTCAATTTTCTCTATTCTTTCATCATCTTCCTCAATTAACCTTTCTATCACCACAATCACTACAAGAAAAACTGGATTTAGCTAGGGGTTAAACCCCTCACTAAATCAAAAAACCCATCAAAAAACCATCATTTGCGAGGGGACAGAGCCCTTAGCTAATCAGGGCATCGCAAATAATTGGTGAGGGGTTAAGCCCCTCGCAAAAATGACTAGGGGGGAAGCCCCTCGCAAAATGTAATGAAAAAAAAATCCTATTTCTGCACACAGACGTAGCCGCAGACTAGAGCCAGAGAGTTGTTCAGAACTGTCAGAACAAATTGCGAGGGGATAAGCCCCTAGCTAAGTCACGTGATTCCTGAAATTAGTGAGGGGCGAATCCCCTAGCCAGCTGTGTAATGCATTTGCGAGGGGTTAACCCCTAGCTAATAATCATATAATTTTTTTTTAAAATTTGTAATTATATTGTTATAATTATATTGGAAT
This sequence comes from Lathyrus sativus, assembly GCA_963859935.3. Classification (NCBI taxonomy): domain Eukaryota; kingdom Viridiplantae; phylum Streptophyta; class Magnoliopsida; order Fabales; family Fabaceae; genus Lathyrus; species Lathyrus sativus. Next base: position 522,863,801 of record OZ012735.1, on the reverse strand, counting down.
AATAATATATTATATAATAAAATTTTATTACATTTTATAATAAATATAATTATAATTAGAATAAACTAATACTAATAATCATAATACTAATATTTTAATTAAAATCTGTTTTAATATACTAATATTAATAAATATTCTGTTTTAATAAATATAATACTAATATTAATATTTTGTTTTATAATATAATATTAATATTCTGTTTTATAATATAATATAAATATATATACTGTTTTATAATATACTAATACTAACAAATATAATACTAATACTTTAATTAAAATCTGTTTTATAATATAAATATTAAAATCTGTTTTATAATTAAATATATATACTGTTTTAATACTATTTAATTAATATTTACTGTTTTAATTAATATTATTTAATACTATTTAATACTGTTTTAATACTATTTAATTAATATATATTGTTTTAATTAAGTAATATATAATACTAATATTTAATGTTTTATATAATAATATATATACTGTTTTAATACTATTTAATTAATATTTACTGTTTTAATACTAATATTTTAATAAATATAATACTAATATGTTTTAATATGTTTATAAAATATTTTGTTTTATAATATATATTAATAGCTATAATACTAATATTAAAATTCTGTTTTATAATATAATATATACTGTTTATAATAGTTCATAAATATATATATACTGTTTTATAATATACTAATACTAATAAATATAATACTAACATTTTAATTAAAATCTGTTTATTAATATTCTAATACTAATAAATATAATACTAATACTAAAAAATATACATAAACATATTTTCTTTACATTAATATTTTCTTTACAAATTTTTTATAACACCAATCAACAGACAAATTTTTTCAACAGCCACCAACATGCATCAACATAGATTTTAAAATCAAAATATATATATAACATCTTAAAAAAAAATAGAAGTTGTGTACCTTTAGACGTTCTCCAAATTTGTAGTTCCTCTTTACTTAGATTGCTTTATATATCATCCACAGTGCAACACAACAAATAAAAAAAATATTAATTAATCAATCTAAACAATACAATAAATCATAAATACGAAAATAATATTTAAAAAATAAAATAAAACAACTCACTTCTAAGAATCAAAATAGGTAGAATATGAAAGGATTGAAGAAAAATCAGAGAAGATAAATTGAGAAGATGAAATGGAGAAGAAAGACAAGAGAATGTAAACTTAATGCTGATACGTTTGGAAATTGGTTGGGCATTTAATAGTGCAATTTGCGAGGGGGGCCTCCACGCAATTATTTAATGTGGTATTTGCGAGGGGTTACCCCTAGCCACCGTTGGCGTGTGGCAGACAACTTGACAGAGTAATAAACACCTTTTCAGACAGATTTGACCAAAGTAGCACCATTTGTGAGGGGATGCCCCTCGCAAATTGTACATCGTGACGTGGTGAGGGGCTACCCCCTCGCAAATGCTCAACCTTTCCCACCAATTTCTCTCTGAACCCTAGTAAAAATATTTTTCAAATTTCAAAAAAGTTTTCCCCCCTTGTTTGCGAGGGGTATCCCTTAGCTACATGTTTTTAATTTATTTTTCCCCTGTTTTGTATTTTGCGAGGGGTTTAACCCCAAACAAATAGATTTATTTTAGTGAGGGGTTTCCCCCCTAGCCCACGCCCCTAGCTAATTCAGGGTTTTTTTGTAGTGAATAACAACTTCCACCATTGATTCACCTTGGACAAGTTTGATCTTGTTCCAACAAAAATGAATTTTTTTCTTATATTTTAAAAATTATTTTTTTAAATATTACAAAAAAAATTATATTCAATTTTTCTACATTTAAAGAATAATTTTAACATTTTTAAATATAAATATACATTATTGAAGATCAAAATATATTCGAAATTGTAATTTTTTTTAAAAATTGTGTTTCAAAAATGATTTTTATGAAAAGTTATTTAAAATGATTTTAGAATTAAATAAATTTTTAAAATTTTGATATTTAAATGAAGTTTTGATAAAATGATAAAATATTTAAAACAAAATTTTAAAAATAACTATTTAAATAAAAAGTTTATTTAAAGCTTTTATAAAAAATTTGTTTATACAAAATTATATTATATTATAAAAATCAATTTTAAATCAAGCCAAATCAAATAGGTCAGATTCGTTTTCAGTTAGCATACAATAATAAAAAAACTTGCAATAATAAAACAAATAACAATTTCACATCTACTTAATTGAAAGGGTAAATTGAAGATTTATGTGGACATAATATAAGAAATTAAAGAAATGGTTGAGATTCAAGAGAGAGCATTAAGGAACAACGAAAGGAGGTGACCTGGTGTTAAATCAGATTGTTGCCAGACTAAGATGGGCAAGTTATTTTCTAACTCGGAAAGGTTTTAACTAGGTTTATATTTGGGTTTGAATTTTTTATATTATAAATCAGGTAATTTGGATACTAATGTTCACTTCAAACTCGCTCTCTTTATTTTATTATATACATTATAATTTGTATGAGAAAAACCATTACAAGCAATCAAATCGAACTCACTACCTAAGCTTATTAGATGAGATTCTTAACCATTAGACTAATGTTTCTTTTATTTATAATATTTAAATGTTAAATATATATTACATGGTAGCTTCCATGAATTTTAGAAGAAGAAAGTAGGGAACCCCATATCACACCATTGGGAGAGACAGACATTTTTTATGAAATCAAGAGCCTCAAGAAGCAAAACAGATCAACCAAGAAGGTCTACAGTACAAGAATAATGATCTAGTTCTGGCTGCAAACTATGATCAACCATGGAACTAAAGTAAACTTGACCTTCTTTAACAAGATCTCCATGCCGACACTAGGATAAGATTCCAAAGAAAGTTACAGCATCTAGGTTAGCACCTTGCTTAATCATCTCTTCAAAGAGACAAATTTTCTCTTGTGCAATCCCATGGTGTGTATACCCAACAATCATACAATTCCATGTTACAACATCCTTATTCACCATGTTTTCAAATATGTACAAAACATCATCAATTATCCCACATTTGGAATACATAACAATCAAAGCATTACCAAGTGCTCCACTGCTCATACAAGCATTAAGCAGACTAGGGTAAGTAAAATAATTAGGTTTCAATCCTAAACCCCTCATCTGATGGTAGAGTTCCGAACACATATCAACACGTCATTCTTGCGCAAACCCAAAAATGATTAATGAAACTACATTTCTCTCATGCATTCCATCAGACACATAATATGCATCCCTAAACAAACCACATCTACCATACAAACTTATCAAAGAACTTCCAGCATAAACATTAGCAATTAATCCAGTTGTTATCACCAAATAGTGATATTTAATACCTCCATAAAGGTCACGTTTGTATCCACATGAACTCAAAGAATGCAACAAAAAACATACATCAGTTACCAATCCTTGTTCCATATCTAGAGCAGAGGATTCAATAGTGGTTTGAGTAACAGTCTTTAAAATAGTTGAATTATCACAAAGCGGATTTATTGTTGTGTTGTCTAAAATGTCTTCAACTAGCCTAAGATGACTTCAACGATTTTCAATATAAGTGGTGTTTCTTTTGGGTGATACGAGTTTAAGGAATCTTAGAGTGTTATTTAACTCATTGCTTGTTCTTTTGGATCCTAATTTGTGGAAAGAGAAAGGACTAAAAAATAGATTTTTATGATAAAATGTTGGGATTGTGTGTGTTCCTTGCTAGTTTCTAATACATATTTAACATGTAAATATTATAAGCAAAAGGGACATTATCCCACCTAATAAGCTTAGGTATTGAGTTTGAATTTATTGGTTGAGTGACTTTTGATTTACCCCCTCGTAATAAAAAAATTAAAAAAAATTAAAAATAAAAAAAATGCCATGTGGAATTAAAAAAAATTATTAAAAAAAACCATGTGGACACCCACGTAGGATTTAAAAAAGATTCTGGATTGAAATAGTCAACTAGGGGCCAAACACACAGAATCTAGACATTACAAGAAGAATCCAAAAAAAATTACAAGGGTATCATATATTTAACCCAAAGACTTATATTCAACCTAAATAAAAGACAATGTAAAATGTCAAACTAATGTAGATTAAAGTTACATTTAAAAAGGCCCCAAAACTGAGATATGGATATCCATAATAAATACATAACGAAGAAATAAAAGAAAACGTACTCCTAGGTAGTATGGGCTCATAAGACAAATTACCCATTAGGGTATTCACGCCCTCTTCTAGAGGAACCACATGCTTGGAAGGCTTCTCCGTCAGAATAAGCATTGTCTCAGGCTCCACTCTTACAACCTTAAAATAGTTCATCTCGCCATGGTCAAGCTCAGGACACATGTAAAGAACTTGATAGTTCGCCTTTTCAATTCCTTGGTCCCCAAAAGAACATTATCCATGCGATATGCCTTGAGGTCACCCTGATGGGTTTACACAGTAGTGACACGGTTTCCTGCTGCATCCTTGAGACTAGTCATCTCGACCTCAACTTCAACAATTTTGACGCATTTGTTATGATAGTTCACCTTCAAAGTCTTCTTCTCGTCCTCCCTCGAAATTACCTATTTTTCCTTCCCCGTCTAATCTAGTGAAGCTCATGCATATTTAAAATTTTATTTGATAGTAGTTTGTTAGAACAAGTTTGGTTTTTATCATATATCTAAAAAATTTGATGATAACTAAGTATTTAAAAAACAATTAGGTATACTAATATATGTTCAAGTTTGCAGGACCATACATTAAAATTTATGATATAAACTTAGTACTAGCACTAAAAATGAACATTAAAAAGAAGCTAAAAGATCCAGTCTCTGAAGGACCAAAATCTGAGATCAAGTCTCTGAGACTCTAGAGGAGGTCAACTTCCTCTAAAGTTCTCAGACTCTGAAGAAGGCCAACGCAATGATCAAGAAGAATCTGATAGGTCACTATCAGATTTAGAGATAATGTACAGACAACTGGGATTTAACAAATAATTCCTCTTGAAGCAAAGGGAATTCAAATGTCATTTCAATTACATTAATTATATCGAGAAATATTCTAACGTCTATGATCAAGCTTCTCCAAGACTCACTTGCGCAATTTCTTTTTCTTTAACGACTCTTTTCTGTCTCTATATATAAAGATTTGAAGAATTGAAGCAAATCAATGAATCCTTAACTATCGAAAGAACTGTTACTCTGTCTAATCAAAAACCCAACATTAACTTAGAATTTCTTATCATTTTAATATCTTAAAAATTCATAAGTCTTAAGAGTCTTTTTGATTTGTGTTATATTTACTTCTATGATTATATCTCAAGTGTAATATTCAAACAATCTTTTATTTGATTAAGTTAGATTATTAGAAGTAGTTTGCTTGTGTGTTTGAGCATCTGAAGTCTCTTTCTTGTATGTTTGAGCATCCGAAGTCTCTTGCTTGTATGCTTGAGCATCTAAAGTCTCTTGCTTGTGTGCTTGAACATCTGAAATCTCTTGCTTGTGTGTTAGAGTATATGAAGTCTCTTGCTTGTGTGCTTTAGGATATAAGTATCTTACTTATGTGTTTGAGCATTGGAAGTCTCTTGCTTGTGTGCTTGAGAATTTGTAATCAGTTGTGATTTAGAGTGAAATCCCGAAATGCAAGGGGATTGAATTACTCTCATTTTGTGAGAGGAACTAGTATAAACTTACTCGTGTCTCTCTTTGTTTCACTCTCTATCTCTGAGCCTGTTTATATCTGATGTAAACACTTGCTTTTTTATCAAGCTCTAGACTTTGAGTTCAAAATATGATAAGTTGCCGTAGAAGGCATAACGATGGGGTAGCATGGGAAGAAAATTTTCACCTTCCCAGGTTGTGGCAGTTGTCAAATACGGTCCTAAGAACGCGAAAAGTTTGTCAGAAAGGGAGAAAGGAATGAGTACCTGATTAGCCCAGATGACGATATTTTGTCATTGGTGGTTCAGGTACGAAATATCTCCCTGGTCATCTTCTGATGATGGAATCATGTACACCAAAGTATTTTTTCCCAATGTCTAGTTTGGAAGATGAAGCGGTTGCTACCATTGTTGAGTTTGGAAAGCTTGTTGTGAAAAAGGTGTTCTTTATGTGTGTAAAATGTTGAAGCAAAAGTGAAAAAATTGAAAGAGAATGGGAAGAAATTCTTTATAAAGATGTTTATCTTTCCAATGACGGATACATGGCAGACGCGTCTTTGGAGTGAAACACTTCATTTCTCAAGAAGTGGGAAATTTGATAGCAGTTGAGGAGTTAATGAAATCGTGCAAACCCATGATTTCCTAGAAAATACGAGTAATAATGAATTTTTGAGAAGATTTCTTGGAAAATGACAATTTGCATTAAAGCGGTAATGATAACAATGACGTCAACAAAAAAATTTGAACAGTGTCAAAAATAATTTCAAAAATGCCACATTTCTCCTTATTAATTCAAAGAAAAGTCGAAATATGGCTTTTGGGGGGTGGCAATTTGTTACCTCAGATTTTCGACGCAAGTATTGATTATAAGGAGGTGATAAGTTTTTCATATGATGATGGGTTAATGTCAAAATCAAAGTGGTCAGTTACGACCATGGATATCTCGACGAATTTGATTTGTCGAGAAATGGTCCTAACTTTGGTCGAATTTTCAATCAGTAAGATCTGGGATTTATTGGTTTTGGGACTTATAAAATTCAAAGTATTCAAAATGTTTATTCTCCACGCAATCGAATGAGGTGTAAATGGATAAGATTAGACAGTTATTTGAGGACACGTGAAAGCTTATTGAAGACGAAGGCTGCATGGAGACGAAGGCGTGATATGATTTTCTTAATTGACTATCGTTTACGGTTAAGTTAGTATTATTATATAAGTGGCATTCACTTAGAGTTTTAGAGGTCCGCAATTGTACATAAATTATGTAAACTCAAAGTATCTGTGTGTTTGTGAGAAAAAAAGTCATAAGAATGTATGTGCGCTCCATTTTATTAAATAAAGTCTTTACTTTCAAGTCATTTATTGCATTGAAGTTAATTTCAGTCATCTCTTTTAAGTTTCGTTCAATTTTGACTTTGATGTCAAATCTATTTCAAACTTATGATTTTCACACAATATTTCATGTGATATTTTCAAGTTAATCCCTTAATTAAAATCAAACTTGTTTTGTTTACCAAATTTCACAACAAACAACCAACATTCTCTCCTCTTGTTTCTTATGACCATATATCCAAATGACCCACAATTTGGTTGTTTGATTTTGAATAAATGTAAATTCATTTACATTTTATCAGAAATTATGAAAATTTTGGAAGAAGAATGATGACAAAAGAAGATGAATATTAACCATACTCAATTTGAGAAAACGCGTGAATGATAAAATGAAGCTTACAATGTTAATATAAGTTCTTGTTGAATTACTAATAGAAGTTAAGCCTTGTTGTCTGCCACATCCCCACAATTAACATTTTTTCAATCAATTTAATAAAAAGAATTAAGTTGGCTAACAAAATTATAATAAAGAACTAATTTGTAATGCTTATTAAATAAATGGTCAAAATTAAATTAAAAATCTTCTGCACTAATTAAGTCTAATTATTACCACTTTATCTGCATAAAAAAAATTCATTTCAAGTAAATTTATTACTCTAATAACTTTTTTAAATGCTTGAAATTTTTATTATAGAGAGAGTAATTCTTTTTAACAGGAAATTAGTTACTCAGCTGTAGTGGTGGTGCACATTCGATCTCACAAATTTTCATTTTATAAATAATAGTGTGACTTTTGTTGTTAAATTATTTAGAGAGAAAAAAAACATGTAACTTTTTCCATTTTTCAAAGTTGAAAAAAAGAAACTCTCAAAATATACATGTCATTAGAGGTAAAAGCAGGTTGGATCAAACTAAACATTGTTAATTCCGAGTCGAGTGTTAAAAAATTCAAAATTTAAACTTTGTAATCTATCAAAAACTTATTTTTTATATCTAAATTTTTAAAAGTTTGATTAACGTATTAGCTTACTTAAAAATCTATTTTAATTAAATATTTGTAAATAAACAATTCAACTAATATATAAATAGACTAACACATTATGAGATAAATCTGATAAATGTTTGTATACATTGATTTATTCAAATTTACTTAATATTGTACATTTTTGTAATATTATTTATTTAAGAGAATTTATGAAACAACTTATAATTTCATAATATTTTTTGCTTATTTTTAAGATAATTAAACTTTAATTTTATATTTTAATCTAAAATACAAAATATAATATAATAATAATAAATATATTCATAATTATTTAAATAAGTCGGTCTAATAAACTTAAAAGATTTTTTTATGACACATAACCTAGTTTTGAACTAAAGAAATTTATAAAAAAGAACAATATTTTTTTTTTAAAGTTTAACCTAACCTAGACATGTGTAGACTACACTTTAGATTATTATTTAGTCAGACCTATTTCCGCCCACATTGACTTCAAATAAAAAAAGATTCCATCCAAGTTTTTTACCTTCAGAGACTCCATCTCCTTATACAATTAATGATCATATTACAAAAATATATATTCCAATAACATAAACGGAAGAATGAGTTGAATTTCGAGCTCATAACATATTTAAGCTTTATTGGCGGATTTGAGTGACCATTCTCTTTGTGCACATAAACCACCTTGAACTGCCGTGTACTATAGAACCAGTAGAATACTCATGCACTCGCACAAGTCCGCAAAAAGAGAGTAACATGAACCAGTAGCTGAACCTGTGGAAAAGTTACCATTACACTAAAGGCCGGACATTTCAATATCAATAAATGCATACAAGAATGAGGTAATGGTGAAAAATTGGAACTATTCTAATTGATAAAGCCAGAGGATTCAGGCAAATCCCGGACATGGAATTTTCAACTAGTGACGCCCCAGTCTCTGAAGCATAACCATCACTTTCGGAGATAATCGTGGGAGGAATTTGAAGATCTGCATCACAAAAACAATAAGGGGTGATATACGCATTACCAACTACACAAAGTTACTGACAGAACAGAAAATTTTCACATTCCTAGTAATGTTAATCAAAACAAAAGCAGCATGTGTTTTAGATTTCTATATCAGAATGTCACAAACAAAACAGTCTAATCCTACCACAGGCTTCATTTTATTGAGGCTTGGCACGATGGCAAGGTTTCTATTCTGTTACACGGTGGTCATGGACTATATATTGAAAGGATTTTGGAATTGATATCAGATAATGGACCTCAGGTCAAAGGATAACATAATGTCGAAGTAAAATCAAGAAGATTTTCTACTGTAGCTTCTAAGGTAGCCAAAGATCATTATTAAACACATTGAAATATAGATTTGGTCTAACTCAATCATATAATTTAAAACCGATTTGTAAGACGAAAGAAATCCACTAATAATAAACACATTGAATAATCTTTATTAACTGTGTCATAAGAATAATTATTTTTTTTATTTACAATCATATAGAATATTTCCTTTCTTGTGATTTACGAATTAATTGTTTAACTTATTTGCAAGATTATAAAACATGAGTCTGGGTAATCTCGAAAAGTCTACGTTTACCCGACTTGTAAATTTGTACAGAGTTAACATAATACTTCCTCCGTTCTTTTGTCACTTTTTTATTTTTTACACATTAAAAAAACTAATCAATATTATTACTTTTTATACAATAATTCTCTTTTTATCTATAATTACATTCATTTTATTTTTTCACTCTTTGTAATAATTATCTAGGAGTAATTTTGACAAAATTGCATTTAATACTACCTTGAACTTTGTAAGTGACAATTAAAAAAGAACAAAAAAAAATATATAAAAAAATGACACTTAAAAAGGAACGGAGAAAGTATTAAAATAACTTATATAGGACACATTGAAGGTTATGTCCCATGTAGAACTCTTAACATATCCCCTCACACCCAACACTATTGAGTTTGGTGTGTAGATATAAATAGTGTATGACCAATAGCGAAAACCTATAAGAGATGGCCCAATGGATCTTGAAAGGGACTTTGATACTATCTTAAGAATTATGGCTGTACCTAATTCAACCTTACAAGCTTGTAAGATGAAGATTACACCCACTTACAAACACAAATACAAGTCATCCATTGCTCGACGTGGGACTCTTAACAGTAATATTGCAACACATAAATAACTAAGCCAAAAATATCAGATGATATTGACCTAAATTTAACATTTTAAGGCAAACAAATGTAGAATCTGTAACAAAAAAAAAGAAACCGATGTTGAAAAGAAATGTAGAAATGCTCTCTCATGCTGAACCCCCAAATAAATGTTCCAGTAGTGGTATCAGAGTATGGTTCGAGTGAAGGACCGACTTCCTTGTATCAAAAGTCCTCTCCACATGGTGGTGGGTAGAAGGCACGTTCCATTGAAAAATGCCAACGGCAGTATAAGTGTATATGTATGAAATAACTTCTACTTGAGAGGAAGCATTGTGGATAGACTTGCACTTGAGGGAGGAGTATTGAGAAAAACTAGTGAGTTGGAGGTGTTGAGAATCAAGTCTGAGGTAGAAATCTCACACTGATGTTAGGTTGTATGCTTTATAATTGGCTGCATTTTGTTAAAACAAGTATTCTAGCGATATGTTGTACCAGATGTCGTGACATGTTGGTGTGATACTGAAGCAGATCTTGTTCAAGTATTCTAGCGAGATATCGTACCAGATGTCGTGACATGTTGGTGCGGTACTGAAGCTGATCTTTTTTCGCGTTTTGGAAAATTTGGTTTTATTAGTAAAGATTCTTTGAAGATTTGATTCTAGTTTATTACAGTCTAAGAAGTGTGTGATTTTAGAAACTCAAAGTTTGGTTCCAATTGTGCAATATTTCCTAATAATGGTTGACATATCATTTAAAGAAACATGAGATTTGATTTGATTTGTTTCTGAAGAAGATTTGATTTGGATCTGAACTTTAGGAAATAATATATTATGGATCTGCATTTAATAATATATTATTTTCCAGAATATTACGGATGTGCTATTTAATTTAGCCTGATTTGCTCATCAAGTCCATACTTTTTCAAAGGCTATTTATAAGAAGACTCTAAACCTAAAGTATAAGGAGGGCAGCCGTATTTTCTTAAGGTTTTTGTTTGTTCATTGTTGTTTGTGAGCCACTCTTATATCACCTTGATACTAGAGCTGAACTTTTTTTAGTAGAGTTGTAATTGTGAATCACTCATAAGCTTTCAAGCAAGAGTGCATTCTACTTCTTGAAGTATGTCATCTTCTGTTTGCTTTATCATCACTGTTGTGTGATTGAGGGGTAGTGATTAGGTGCGAAGATTATAAATAGGATGTTGTTTACTTAAGAGCTTCAAACTAATATTAGTATAGTCGATTTCCTTTCTGTCTTGGTAGCCCCCAGATGTAGGTGACGTTGCACCAAACTGTGTTAACAACTTCCTTGTGTTATTTATTTCCTGCATCTTACTTTAAGTCGTGTATTTTTATTTCTGTTGTCACGACGTCTTGATATTGCATTTGACATTCTAATGTCGTGACATCGTATACGACATCTATCCACTACGTGCCATAATTTCAATTAATTAGAAAAATGAAGATTGAGCAATTTATAAGTAAGAGAACCCAATACCTATCACTTTAAAGTTTTGAGTGAGTATGTGGAGTGTCTTTCACATGATGTGTTGGTCATAGAGAAAAGCCACAGAGAATGTAAAAATGATCCCTCATGTTGAACCCTCAAAATAAATATTCCAACAGAATTGGAAATTCGTGCCACTAGTAAAATCAAAAGTTTGACAATCTACTAGTAAGTAAAATCAAAAGTTTGACAATCTTTCTTATTTGAATGTGCTCCCTAGGCCATATACCCTCTTTTACTTTGTATCAAATCATCAATAAATACCTATTTTCACAAAATCTATACTTGGTTGTTGATGGGTTTTTACTATTGTAGTGAATGTATTGAGTAAAAGCCAATTGATAACGAAAGGGCACACTCAAAGTTATACTTAGAATTACAATGGTACTTTCTCCATTGTCTCTCAAATGGCACATGCTTGCCTCTTCTCGTATATGACTTCCATAAGAATATGTCTCAATATTATCTTGACATTAAGAATGCTCTCTTATATGGTGACTTATAATATGTTGGAATTTCCATCTTAATTGCAGTCTATCCCTATTATCCTTAATTGCGGCATTTGACTTGCCTTAATTGCAGCCTCTAACACTTTCATTGTGTTGGATTTGAAGGGATGGATTTAGTCTCACATTGCTTAGAGATATAACCTATGTTGTGTTTATAAGTGGGGACAATCTTCACACTACAAACCAGTTTTATAGAGATGAGTTAAGTCCAACACAAATTTTGAGAGTATATATAGCAATTACCTAGCTTTGTTGCTAAGAGGAATTCATACATTATTTGTAGGTTCCAAAATCCTTGTATGTTCTAAAACAACCCTCTAGAGTTTGGATTAAGAAGTTTAGGAAACTTATTCAGCAATTTGATAAGAATTTTGGTAAGGCAAATCAACTATATTCTTTAGACATTCACCTTTGTATAAAAACTTTTTTATCTCGTGATGTATATGATTGCAATTATAATATAATTGTTAGTTATTTGTTCTCTTTATCATTTGATATAGTTTCCTTAGGTAGTTTAGACAGTGCTGAATTTGATCCTAATTTTGAGAATTTCTTTATGTCTTCCTTTGTATATGCATTGTATAATTTAATATAAGTAGTTAGACCATTCAACTAAAGTTCAAGTTGTTAGGCAGAGGCCAATTTTTTTAACAGATTTCTAGCGCTATCAAATACATAAAATCAATGAAATTTAGCAATAACTAGAGAGAAGAAAATACCCAAAATTTTATGAGAACATCCGTGAAGATTGGGAACGTGCCAATAAAAATAGTAAGAGCAGGCTGATCTACTTCAAGCCCATAGTGCTCGGCAATTGTCTCTATCATAGCTCGCCATCCAATTTCAGAATGATACCTGTAGGCGTCCCAATATGCAACAAAAGTCTCAAGAACTCAAAGAAAGTTGAAACAAAATAGGCTAATTAAATCAAGTAGGAAACCTACAAGGTAAATAGAATATCCTATCAACGATTTCTAATAGAAAAGAGATGAAAACAGCAACAATCATTATGAAATGTATTAAGTAGTAACCACATGTACTGTAAGTCTGGTTCTAGGTAAAATCAATATTTGAGCATCCTCTACAAGACTAGTCTCTTCCCATTGGTCAATGTTTAGGCACTCTCTAAGAAGATAGAGTTAAAATCTGTAGTACACGTCCCCAATTTGGATTGCAGTTTATCATCTGTGAGTACGCTCTAGTTATTGTAATTGTGTTGCCAAATTTGTCTCCAACTTGTGTGAATTTCAGACTTTGGGTTCAGGATGGATGATTGACTGTGCTAGGATAAAAAAATATCATTTGTATCTAGATGATTTCTGCTATTTGTGGATAATAATGCTAGAATAACACGGTTGTTCCTTCTCAAAGAAAAGTCTGAACTAGGCCACATTTTTTGAAAATTCAATACCGTGATTCAAAGTTTCAAACCAAAATCCAAGTTCTAGAAACTGATAATGCAAGAGAATATTTTGAAACATCTCTTGCAGAGTTTTTGGACAGCCATGTGATCATCCATCGAACCTCTTGTGTTGTCACCCCACGACAAAACGGGGTGGCAGAGAGGAAAGATAGACATGTCCTAGAAGATGCTAATTTCTAATGTTCAACACACATGTTCCAAAATTCTTCTCAGGTGAGGCAGGCTCAGCTGCCACCTACTTGATAAATAGAATGCCTTCTCGAGTCTTAAAAATTCAAACTCCTCACCAGGTCATTTCACGTTTTCCCCATACTCAAGTCTTACCTACTCTTCTAAGTCCAACAAAATTCTTTGGTTGTGTTGTGTTAGTCCACCAGCGGGCTATTGAACTTGACCCAAGGGCTCTCAAATGGATATTTGAAGGTTATTCTACAAGTCAAAAGGGATACAATGCTATTCCCCAATTATCAGAAATTTTACCAACTCAATGGATGTTACATCTTTGACAATCAACAATTTTATCCCAAACTAATATTCAGGGGGGAAATTTTGCACAAGAATACCAGCTTTGGGACATTATGCCTTGGAGTAAACCTATGGTGAAAAGTACTTAAATGTGTCCCCCCAAATAAACCAAATTGACCCAACTGTGTCCTTTCATCCTAATCTTCTATAACTGGCCAATGCTCGGCCCTCTAATTTGCCTGTGTCAGACCAATCTTTTGTTCAGTCAAAACAATCTTTTTGAATGAAGTGAATGAAGTCAAAGCTGATCATTAACACAAAAATATTTCCTTTTCACGTACAAAATGTTTTTTCCTAACTTGTTAAAAGTAATAGTATTGTTCCTAGTGCTATAATACTTTCTTGGATACCCTGTATAAGTGATATCACAGGCAACATTCAGCATTACTTAGAAAACAAAATTTATGTGATAGATAACAATTACCAAGATGGAAAAGGAAGTTACCCTAGTAAAATATCTGCTATAGCTATAAGAATAACCGCCTTCGCAGTATAAGAAATATTGTTTATAATTTTATAACCAGCAAATTTGAGTAAAGCTACCTGCACAATATGAGCAAAGAAACAAAATAAAAGATAATTAATATTTATAATTTAAGTACATAATAAATTATTAGTGAACACCGAAAAACAAAATAAGAAAACTTAGGATATATGCAAAAGACATATGCAACACTAAAAATCATCTGCCGTAAAAAAGAAGCCTCATAAAAAATAAGAGTGTCAGGCTCCAATCAGATGCACAAATATTAGTACTAACTGCACAAGCTATAAATGTACACAGGCTATATCTCATCTAATCTAATTAAAGAATTATAAGGAAATAGTATCGAACAAAATCTGTACAGACCAAATATGTCCTAATTATAGTAAACTGTGGAGACAAAATTGTGTTATACCAAATAGAGTCAAATCCTGCTAATTATGGAACTATGCCATACTATAGTTATTCTTGGTCTCCATCAACAACTAACAATTTCATTAGCGCTAATTCAATCAAGATGTTCCAAAAGAAAGAATTGACCTTATACAAGATTTAAACTTCTGATATTTGGTTTTACTAATCTTTTTCAAAAAAAGTTGTCCTGCCCTAGGTGACAAATGCAAATCATATTCTCTTATTTATCAATTCATAGGATAGTTCCTATAAAATATAAGATAGTATCTTAGAATATCTTAATATTAGGTTGGAGTATCGTAGTTTAATTCATTAGTTTCTGTATTACTTAGTTAATATAAGATTAAGATATATGTTTGATAGGATCAATTTAGCATGTCAGAAATATCAACAGTAAACAATGATGAAAAAATAGGAAAGCTGGGATTAAAATGATTAAGAATCTGCTAGAGTTCAAATAGGATCTAGCTAGTACAGATAAAGCAGCAAGAAATAAGTAAAAGAAAATGGGGGAGGCACTTCGAGAGGCCTGAGCTCTCCTAAGGAAATTTAGTACTCAAATCATGTATGCCTGACACACTGAACATTCCTTAGCATTTATTTCCCCAGATCTATATTCTCTCTCTACTCTGTGATTGCCACGTGGCTCTGCCATGTGCGGCACTAACAGAATTAGATTTTCCAAATCTACTGAATCTTCTTACGTGTCCTTTTGTAAACTTTCCCATATCTACCAATGATCTTTCTAATATTCCAACATTTCCAAACAGAAAGGGTACCATTCCATTTCTCCTTTTTGGTTTCACTGGTTACCTTATTTTAATTTATATACATTTCTTTCCAGGTTACTACTCTGTTGGTAATTTTGAGGATAACTTTCTAGACTATTGTGTCATCAAGTTCATTTAAACAAACCATTCCAATATAACAGTGTTATGAAGTTTGGCATAAGGCTAAAAACCTTTATGCTAACAATATTTAGAGATTGTATGAATCTCAATGCAGGTTGTCAACCGTTCAAATGACTGATTAAGATTTATTTGAATATTTGGCTCGAGCTCAGTCTACTTTTAATGGCCTAAAGCTTATGTTGGTTAGTGATAATCTTAAGGACGAATTAGCAAAGCTTGACAATGTATTCATGGTGTATATATCCTTCACGGTTTTCCTGAGGATTATGGTTCTGTTTGAGATCAAACTTTGACAAATAACACCATCCCTATGGTTGAAGAGCTTATTAATCCTCTTATCCGAGTTTCCTCTGAATCCTCTGCTCTTATTTCTATTTCTAGTGACTGTAGTAGTGGAGTTGTGGACGAGATTGTGGTTGAGGACATGGAAGAGGTAACCTCCATTGTAGTTCTTGTGGGATAGATAGGCACGCTCAATATCGATGTTTTAGTCTGCGTGGATTTCCAAGCAAAATTGCTAATGTTGTTCAATCCTCTGCAGAGAATGCGCCGAAGACAGAATTTGAAACTTCTTTTTCTACGAATGAGTACAAAGAGTATTTGGAGTTGAAGGCAACATGTCACCTCCTCGGCAGCTGTAGCTCATACTTGTAACTCTACAGTTTGTCTCTCTCATACTACACCTATTGGATGAGGTTTTGCCTATTTCCTATTTAAGTTTGTTGAATCCAATCCTCTATCTTATGTTCCCTCTGAAGTACCAAATGGGTTTTCTTCTGAGTCTCCACCACCTTTGAATTGGAATGGCATCACCTATGAGAGAAGGTTTGGACCACACGTTTCAGCTCTTGCTCTAAGTGTCTCCACACCTACTTTGGCTCTACCTGTGACTATTGATTTTCCTGTTACAGTACACAAAGGTAAGTGTACAACTGCTAGCCTGTATCTATTTATAAATCTCTTGTTATACCAACGTTTTTCTCTCGCCTATTGTGCTTTCGTTTCTGCATTTTCATTTGTTTTTATTCCTAAGACTACTCTGAAAGCATTATCCCATTCACGGTGGAGACAAACAATAACGGATGAAATGTAAGTTTTAGAATCTATCCATACATGGGAGCTTGTTCTATTTCCTTCTGGATCAATCACCTCGGACATAGTTTGGAAGATTTAATAAAGTGCTACAACAATTTGGGATGATCTGTTGTGAGGTGTTAGAATCAGTAGGTAGAATTGAGATTTTCATCTTTACTCTCTAACTAACTTTTTGATTTCTGAAATGTTAGTTAGTTACAAAAAGGGATATGTTTTTCTTTTATACTTGGCAAAACAGATGACTTGATAACCTGCTATAACAGGTTCCTTGTTATTACAATCAAGCCAACAGGTGTCAATCTTGAGGCCTAGGCATTTGCTAACAAGAATTACAGTATTACACTAACTGTTCTCTAATACACCCCTTCAAACTTATGGGGAAGAATAACCCTGAGTTTGTGTTTAAGAGCTAAGTATCTGGTGGATGGCAAGGGCTTGGTAAGAGAACCAACCCATTGATCAGTGCTAGGAATGTGCTGAAGCTGCTTAGCCATAACTTTTTCCCTGACAAAAAAGAGGTCTATTTCCATGTGTTTAGTCCTTGAATGCATGATGGGATTATGAGCCAATAGTACTACAAACTGGTTATCACAGGAAAATGGTAGAAGCTTTGGAGAAGATGCTTAGTTCCTTAAGAAGAGTCTGAACCTATGAAGCATTGACTTTAACACGGACACCGGGACAAGACATGACACAAACACTCTGACACCAATAATGTTAAAACAAAAGACACCGACACCGCTACATATATGATAGTATTTGAGCTTCATTTCTTCACCTATTATTAAAAGAGTTAAAAATATTCTAATTAAAATTAATGTCTTTAATTTTTCATTGATAATATCATTTCAATACATGTTTAACCCTTTTAGATGTGTGTGAGATTTGTCCAAAAAATGTACAAGGTGTGTTAAGTAAAGAAAAAACAAATTCTTTTTGAAACAATTGTCTGAATTGTCTGACACATGTTGTATGAGTGTCATATGGGTGTCGGTCACCAATTTAAAGAGTGTCAAAGAGAAGAAGAAAAACCATTTTGTTTGAAGACACCTGTTTGACTTTTACAACACCTGTCTGACTTTTCCAACACGTGTCGTACGAGTGTCGTTCAAGTGCAGACACCGTGACACGTCTACTCCTAAAGGTGTTCGTACTTCATAGGTCTGAACCAGAGGAGGTCTAGCCTAAGCAAGGTGTTTTTAAGTAAAGAAAAAACAAATTCTTTTTAAAACACTTATCTGAATTGTCTGACACATGTTGTATGAGTGTCATATGGGTGTCGCTCACCAATTTAAAGAGTGTCAAAGCAAAGAAAAAAACCATTCTATTTGAAGACACTTGTTTAACTTCTACAACACTTGTCTGACTTTTCTAACACGTGTCGTACGAGTGTCATTCAAGTGTCAAACACCGACACGTGTTGAACACGGCGACACGCCTACTCCTAAAGGTGTTCGTGTTTCATAGGTCTAAACCAGAGGAGGTCTGCAGTTGCCTGAGCAAGGCTTCTGTACTCAGCTTCAGTGCTAGATCTAGGAACTACTTGTTTTTTAGACCACCAAAAGATGAGATTAGGGCCAAAGAAGATAGCTGCACCAGAAGTACTCCTTTTGACATCAGGATCAGAGGCCCAATCTGCATCACGAAAATCTTGAATGGAAGGAGAAGATATGGTTGGAAGAGATGAAAGAAGCAGACCATGATCAATGGTTCCTTTGAGATACCTCAGGGATTCTTTTGACTGCCATCCAATGAGCTTCAAGGGAATGAGCCATAAACTGACAAACCTTGTTGACAGAGTATGAAATGCCAGGTCTAGTGATGGTAACATACTGCATTGCACCTACAACTGACATGTACATATAAGGATCAGTCACTGATTACACCTGAGCCTGTTTTCGTTAGCTTGCAGGAGGTCTGCATGGGAGTGGTGACAGAGCTAGCTTCACGCATAATATGAGGAAGATCACTCACCTTTAATTAAGTACTGATCATCAAATAAACATATCTCCTCAGTGGATTATGTTGACAACATTGTGATTACAAGTGATGATCATAAGTGTATCAAGCATTTAAACAGCATCTATTTCATAACTTTCATACTAAGTAATTGGGTTATATTCGTTCCCTTCTTAGAATTGAGGTAGCTCAATCAAAGCCTGAAATTGTTATCTCTTAAAGGAAGTATGCTTTTGATATTTTGGAGGAGACAGGTCTTAGAGATTGCAAACCAGTTGACACGCTTACTTGTAGCTAAAGGGTACACACAAGTTTATGGTCTAGACTATAGTGATACCTTCTCTCCAGTTGCAAAAATGGTATTAGTTTGCTTTTTCTATTAATGGCTTTAAGTGAGACATTGGCCTTTGTGGTAGCTTAATATTAAAAATATATTTTTGTGTAGAGACTTAGCAGAAGAGAACTAGTTTTGTTTTTCAGGGAGAGTATGGCCATGTTTGCAGGTTACATGCATCAATTTACAGTTTTAAAGATTCCCCTCAAGCTTGACTTTGAAAATTAAATAAAGTTATTTAGAACTTTAGAAGATAACTATGTATTCTTTAGACATTCATCTATGAACAAAGGAATTAATCTTGTCATTACAGATAATGATCAAGATATTGAAGACCTAAAACAGCATTTATTTAGCCATTCGCAGACCAAATATTTCCTAAACGTATCAAATGGAAGTCATTGTGCATCCAAGTTTTGAAGCTGCCTGCTCCACTATCTAGGACTAGCAACATAGAGTAATGATATATCGCAAAATAACAGTGATATTTATGGTAGAAAACACGTCCAACAAAATTGGCAATGCATACAAACATTTAGCAGAAGAAAAAATGTGAACTTACTTTACTCTTATTGAAGTACAAAAGAATAAATAAAGAGATCCCGAAAACTGTATCTGAGAACATGTTGGCAAATGCACTGCGATTCTCCAGTCTCCACTTATCTCTCAACTCTAATCTGTCAGAGCAAAAAATAGAAGGGAAATAAGACAACAAGTATACAACAATTGAAGATTAACAAGGTCATCTTAAGCAAATAACGCTAGGCGATAGCATAAGAACACGCTAACAAGTCCGAGACTAGATTTATTCTCTTTTTGCTTAAAGGACAGTGCACAGTCTTTAGCATGATTATTTCTCTTGAAGTTTTAGAGTTTATGAGAAGGAGAGAAAAAAGAGAAAGAAAACAAAGACTTTTACATTATGAATATGGTTTGAAAGACAATATATAAACACTAAGCACTGGCACTTCAAATAGGGAAACAAATCATGATAACAATAAAGAAACATGGAAAGTAATACTAAGAGATAATCTATAATACTTAAAGATATAAAACTAATCATAAGATATAATTTTAGATATCAAAGATAAGAAGCTACTGCTATTAAGAGATATTCTAAAATAAGAATAAGACTTTTTCATATCTTCTATTGCAAAAATGCAAATACAAGTTAGAGAACATATGAGTGAACTTTTATGTTATATACAGCAAAGCTTTGTTACTAAACACAAACGTGTTAACCTATTTGCTATATTTACATTATACTGTACAAGCATACAGCCCAATTTGAATAACAGCATCTAATAATTTCTAATTTGGACTTTCCTGAATTCAAAGTACTACTTCATGTTCATTCTACAAACAGATACAGTAGGGGAGAGAACCCTTTAAGATGATCAGGAAAAACAGAGAAGTACTGATCTTACGCTTTATTCCTCAATTCCCACCAAACCTCGCTATCAGAAAGAGGGGGAGATTTACCAATCTCTACCTCAAGCTCAAATCGTCCTTTCTCAGTTTTTAATACCTCAATTATTTCAAGTTTTTGACATTTTCTCACATCAAGCAATTGGGCGGCGAGTGGTACAGTCTTTACATATCTGGCAAAGGAAAAAAGTTTAAACAGACCACAAGTAAAAGATCAATAATAAATAACTTATACTCAAGAACAAAGAACGCATAAAAAATGGCAAAAGTAATATGTTTGTTTATACTTCATAAAATAAAAAACTTAGCTACATAAAAATCATGAAAACTAAGAGGTGCTAATATTGGATATTCAGAACGAATATTTCTTCTCATCTATCGTCATCTTTCCTAGGGCTGTTTGGCATGTCTTATTAGACATTATAAGATAAACTTTGATAATATATACTACAACTTCGTCAACTTATTGGTGCACGTATTTGTTAAGAATCCCACATCGGACAATATATGGCCTGGACATGTCCTTATAAGTGGGGGCAATCCTCACCCTACAAGCTGGTTTTGTAGAGATGAGTTAGGCCCAACCCAAATTCTGAGAGTATTATTTGGTATAAGCCTCGTATAAGCTTGCTCCAAAAAGAAAATTATGCTACGTACCAACGTACAGATTTCATATCCCATAAGAAATGGTTGTAAAATGACCATTGATGCTTTAATAGAAATGGTTATAAGAGAAGCTATAAGCTACTATGTTCTTTTGTACTGTATTATGACATCAGCTATATCCATTATCTTGAACTCTTCTTTTTTAGTGTATACTTAGCAGTTCCTAGTTGGTTATAATTCAGTAACAAGTGATAGTCCTTTGCAGTATGAGTCTCCTCAAGAAGAGCAACCTAATACACCTCATTACTTCTGCCTCACTACAGTATGAGTCTCCTCAAGAAGAGCAACCTAATACACCTCATTACTTCTGCCTCACTAGAGCATTATAAAATATGCAATCCAGTCCACTGGTCATCTTCCTTATCACTTCCAGGTGTTTGTGAAAATGCCTTCAAGCAATTTTGCAGAGCAGAATAAAACTTTTCAACCGGAAAGCAATTTCATGAATTGAGAACAAAAATATAAGATATGAGTAAGAAAGTTGAGTTCACACAATTACCTGTCTAAAAAAGGCATGAGCACATAGTCATGAACCAGTAAATCCATTGCCCAAGGTATAATGATCAACACTGCCAAAAATTTAGCCTGGAATAACAACAATGGTATGTGGAATTGAGATACTTGTTAGAGAATGTATTAAGCAAGCACTAGCACATTTGAAGAAAAAAAATGCACTTACCGAGTTTGAAGAAGCATACTGGAAAACACGGTCTTCATAAAGCATGTCATCATCATCCTGTTCTGTTCTGAAAATGAAAGACCTAACAGACTTAACAATCCCTTCTTCGCGGGAATCCGGTGGAATCTCCTCCCTGTAATCCTTGAATCCCCTCTGCCAAGAAGTGGTACCATTAACATCCTCCTCTTCCTCCATAAGCCAGTCTTCCCATTTCCTATGGTCCTGGTTCCTCCTATCTTCTTGAGCTTCCCTCAAATCTATAATTGCTTCCGCTCTCTGCTTCCATGCCTCAAACTTTTCATCCTCGGACAACTCTTGTTGCTCTGAATATTCCCCTCCGAGCTCCATCAAATCATCGTCATTCAAACCAAGCGCGCTCGGATCGTCCTCAGATAAAAATTTGAACCACCAACTACTGCGTTTACTTGAATTGTTACTATTACTGCTTTCCGCTTTAGTAATAAAGCTCGGACAAAACCGCCGGCGTATGAAAAGAGTGGGTGAAGGTTGTTGATGCGGCGAGAGGGAGAGAAAAGAGCTGTGGTGGTGACGTTTAAATAAAATGAAGTAGTTGGAAAATACAATTGAAGAGCTCATCAAGAACATTAATAAATGCCAACATCTTTCAGTTTAACAACCAAAGCCACATTTCCATTCCAGTAAAGAGTAGTGTAGTTATACTATTATCCATTCCGGAAGAACAAACATTACCCAGCGTACTCATATGCATGGCTATTGTTCCGCCACGTTCAAACCTCAAATGTCCTTTCTTCTCTTTATTTTTTTCCTTTTCTTTTGGAAAATATTTAAATATACGCAGACTTAAACCGATCACCATTTTTTTATTAATTAAAATATATAAATAAAATATTCTTTCTTTTTCAAATAAGAATTTTAATTTGTTTTCATGTAAATTTTTCTCTTTTAATAATTTATCATAAAAAGTATTCGTTTTCATCTAAAAACGTCACTTTTAAATATGATGTGTGTTATCAAAAATAAAATAGAAAAAATTTAAAGAATTACTCCCGCAAATATTCGTTTTAAATATCTTTATATATATATATATATATATATATATATATATATATATATATATATATATATATATATATATATATATATATATATATATATATATATATATATATATATATATATATATATATATATATATATATATATATATATATATATATATATATATATATATATATATATATATATATATATAATCATGTTAATTAATGTTTTGAGTTATGGTAATGTCCCTTGAATACTGATTAAAAAATTTTAATAAAGAAAATATATTATGTTATTCAATATCTATAATATTCTTTTAAAAAATAATTATTTTTATTTTCAGAGCATTAATACATATATTTAAAAAAAACTATATTTTTTAATTAATATAATTATGCTCAACTTATCATTTAAATTTTTCAATCAGTGTTTCAACTACATTCGTTAACATTTTATAATATTTGATTTTCATTTCAAATGTCACTTTCAATTTTAACAGAATATTTTTCATCGTTTGAAAATCTTCAAAGGTAAATATTGATCTAAAAAAAGTGTTTATAAGTTATTCACATTCGATAAAAAAAACTATCTACAAATATATATAAAATTTTCTTTTGTGTTGTCCTTTATTTTATAAAAAATCTTTAATTTTAATCTCTCATTACTTAATTCTTTTTTAAGAATTCGTTATCAATCAATTAATATAGATTTTTCTTTTGTATTATCCTTTATTTTATGAAAAATCTTTAATTTTAATCTCCCATTAAAATTACTTAATTTTTTTTTAAGACAAATATGTTTTATTTATAGAGATTTTTTCTAAATTCGCACCAATTAGAAAATAGTGAACCGAGTATTAGTCTAAAAAAAATATCAACAAATTGTTAATAACTAATCTATTAGTTGTTGATCTACAACCATTAAGGCACATTTATGCATGCATTAATAAGGGACAACAATACATATTTTATATGAATACATTTATATTTATTTACACATTTCTATAAAATATTTTCCTTTTTGTAAATATAAATTAATTTGAGTTAATTAGAATTTAATTAGTGATCTGACCTGATCAGAAGGGGATCGATGGCTGTCACGCGTCTTCGGCTTGCTGTCTGTTCACCGGTGTTGAAGAAGATGAGAGGGGTGTACCTGCAAGACACTTCGATGCTAAAGTAAGCATACGGGCAGAGTGATCACAAGTATATAAAAGGGGTAAGGAATGAATTACCTGACCCTCTTTTGAAAGAGGGTATTTATAGAGAGACCCCAGCGCTGGGCCAACGGTCACTTGTGTTGGACTGGATTGCTAGGCCCAACCCAGGTGACTGCTAGGCCTTACGTGGCAGTGAAGACCAGGACGTGGTCTTCGCCCTAGTCCAACTGTCCCGAGATCTCCAGAAAGTGGGTTTGATCTGCTATTTCGGAGGTGGGCAGTTGGTTGGTGACGTGTCCCCGCGGAGGGGAGTACGTGGAGAACGTGTGAAGGACACGTTGTCCTACCCGACAGGGGAGCAGGTTCTGCCCGCGGAGAGGGCAGTGTCTGGTCGATGGGGGACTCTTATGCTCGACACAGATGAGGTAGGTTCTGCCCGCTGAGGGATATTACCTGCCCGTCGGGGACCCTGTGCTCGACGGCTGCGGCCCAAGCTGGACTGGGTTTGGCAAAATATTATTGGGCTGGGCCTGCCTGGCCAAGCCGGGGCCCAAGCCAGAACAGGAGCCCCCAAAGTCGTAGCTCCGAGGGAGGGAGCGAGGACTTGATGACATTGTGTCGGGGAGGAGAGATTAGCCCAAGGAGGAAAACCCTCCAGCTCGTGTTTCGCGGGGACGCGAGTACGCGAGTTCTTCCTCGTCGGCGGGTGCCCGGGCTTAAGGACACGTGTTGACGGGGAGATGTGAGGGGACGCGGCTGTCAGCCTTCGCCACGTGTCATGCGCTGGGTGGCCGCTAGGGCGGCTACCCTAGGGTACTCGAGTGCCTAGCGATGCTTCGAGTCTCGTGCTGGGATATAAGTAAGCGAGCCCCGCTCACTCTCCACTTTTCGCCTTCTTGCTCTCAAACTCTCTGACTTGCCGCCTCGCTACCGTCTGATCTCTCCGTCGCAGCAGTCGTCACGTACTCCGCCGCAGATCGAAATATAGTAAGCTTCTCTTCTCCTTTCTTTCGTTTTTCTCATTTGTATTAGAACCGTGGTCGGGGCATGTTGAATGCCCCGAGGAGAGGTGAGGATCTCTGCCGCTGTAGGGGGATTTTCTAGGGTTTTACCGTGAGCGTTCCGAGGAGAAACGCTAATTCCGATGAATGCCCCGGGGAGCGACGCCTATTCTGATGAACGCCTCGGGGAGAACGTGTAGGTTAGGTTATGCATGCGCCCCGGGGAGGTGGTAGGTTTTGGGTAGAGCCACCGGGGACGATGCTCGGTTTGTCCTCGTCGCCCTTTCACTTGACTTGCGGTGGAAGGGTGAATTTGATCTTTGTCATTGAATTCACAGTTACCTTCTACTTTTCAGGTGTTAATGACTACGTTGGTCCCGGGGACAATGGTCGAGGACAATGAACCGGACGTTCCATACTTCGACGAGCGCGCCCTTCCCCTCGAGGAGTGGGTGGCCGAGGAGCCTTTGTCCATGCCTTCTTGTTTCGCTTCTGACCCGACGGGAGTCTCTGCCACCGTGGAGGACCAAAGAGAAGGTGACCCCCAGAATTGGAAAGTTTATCGTCCTCGGGCGGGCCACTGAATATGCTCGAAGTACAGGAGGATGCGGTTCCCGATGTACGAATTCTATTTTAAAGAGGCCAGGCTCAGGCTGCCGTTCTCAAACTTCCACCTGGGCCTCTTCGACTGGTTGAGGCTGCCCCCCCCCCCCCCCCCGCAGCTGCATTCGAATGCCTTGGCTTTTATTCGGGCATTTAAGGTCGTGTGTCGTTATCTCGAGGTCGGTGTCACGCTGCCGCTATTCTTCCGCGTCTTCCATCTGCAGCGGCAGACGGTAAATGGCAGGCACGGCTGGGTGTCGTTCAAGCAACCGGACAGGCTTTTCAAAACGTACATGGACTCTGTTCGGGACTTCAAGGGTCGTTTCTTCATCGTCAGCCCAATCACGCATGTGGGGGTTGACTCTTTATATTCAGAAGGGGAGCGGACTGTGAACGGCCAGCGGGAGGCCGTCATGCTGCCGCGGGTGCACGTGGAATGGTCTCCGGAACATTTCTCTCGGGGGACTGATCGGTACATAGTGCACGCAGGGTCACTGGACGAAGAGGACATGGCCAGCTATTTGAAGATAGTCTCGTTCGTGCGCATCCTGCCGCTGTCGAAGTTGGTGACCCCCGACGGCCAGTACATCCTTGACAGCCAGGGGAATGTCCGCGAGACAGCGAGGTTGATCAATACAAAGGCTCTGCTCGAGTGTTCCTCAGAGGCGGAGGCCCTTCGCTATCTAGGTGGTGGACGTCTCTCCCCTCTCTCGATCTGGTACTCTTTATTTGTTATTGACTCATTTTCTTTGTTTTGCAGGGAACATGTCTTCCGTCGAGGAGCGGGTGAAGAAGTTGCACGCATCGAAGGTTGCTACCCTTCCGAAGACGCGGGTTGGCCAGCTGGTCGGGCAGGCTTCCGCTGATCAGGATGGCCGGGGGTCCTCGTCTCCTCCAAGCAGCCAGTCGCCCACATCCCAGGGGACCCCGAAGAGGCCCAGAGTTCAGGAGGTGGAGACCGTGGTCGACTTATCAGCGGACTCTACCGAGGAGAGTTACTCCATCGCGCCCTGCCATCAGCACCCTGGTTATTTCCACGGGGCCAGGTCGCCCAGTATTTCGGTCGGGGAGGCGAAGGCGGTCCTAAGCGTGGACCGGGCTACGCGTAGGCAGGTCTTGACGGAGGATTTGGCTGCCTTGATGCGGACCTTCACCATGACGATGGTTCTGAGCGAGGAAAGTTGCTCGGTTATCGAGTTGTCCAAGCTGCAGGGGGGCCTCGCTTTCACGCAGTCTCGTTTGAACAAGGCCGTCGAGGACCAGGAGCTGAACCGGGGAAGGGTGACTCAGCTTACCGAGGAGCTGGAGAAAAGTCAGGGGCAGACCGCCAGTGAGCGCAAGAGGGGGGATAGCGTCGAGGAGAGGCTGAAGGCCGCTGAGGAGGAAGTGCGGGCACTGAAGGCTTGCATGAAAAAGCTGGAGGGTGGCCTTCGTCCTGCTGACGATGAGACCGACGAAGACAGGCAGATGGTTACCCGGGCTGATCTGCTCGCCAGGATACGGGTGTTGGAAGGTGACTGTCTGGAGGCTTTCGCCGAGGGCTTCAATGGTGCTTTCGCTCAGCTTAAGGGGGTGAACTCTGGCGTCGCCCTCGTCGAGGACGGCATCGGGCCTTTCCATGAGATAATCGATGGTCGAGTGGTCGACCCCAACGCCGATGAGGCTGGTCCTAATGTCCATCCCGTCGAGCCTAAAGCGGAGGAGGAAGAAGGAGCATAGATTAGTTTCGGGCCTGCGTGCCCGCGTATTCTGGCCTGCGTGCCAAACAATTTGTATTTTTCTAAGTGTTTTTTTTACCGGGCCTGCGTGCCCTTCTTGGTGATGTAATATTAACTACTGGGCTGGTGCCCGCTTTTATATGATACTTTTCGAAATTTGTTTAAGTGTGGTCTTTGTTTTGTTTTTGCATGGTGTTATGCTTGTTTTATATGTTTGTATGTTTGAAACACATGTTTGTTATGCCCTTGGGCTTATCCGGGGTGGTAGCTCGACGATAATTGTTTCCGGTAGTGTAGAGAACTGGCCGGTTGGCCGGCTTTGTTACCTGGCCATTTCGAGGGTAGTTTCTCCCCGTGGCGTGGACGTTCCATCGCGAGCTGGGTGTCCTGCCGATGCTGGTACAACGACGGGGAGTCTCGGTTGAGGGATTCTTCGTCGAGCAGAGCCTTCTACCTGCGCACACAAAGACAGGGCTTACTGTTTTGTTGGTATCTAGGAGACACGAGGAGGTGCGGTGGTACCATGTCGCCCCACGGTGGTCGCGACGCTTGGGCGTTGCGGGCAGTGTTTAACTGTATTACCTTTTCAGCTTCTCAGCGTTCCATGGTCGAGCTAGTTGTTCCCCGTGTAGGTTTTCGAGGTAATAGGCCTCGTGCTCCGTCTTGTCGCGGACACGATACAGGCCTTCCCAATTCGCGGCTAGTTTGCCTTCGTGGGAGTCCTTCTGGTTTCTTCGCAAGACTAAGTCGCCGATCTGAAACTCGCGTTTCCGGACTCTGCTGTCGTGGCGAAGTGCTACCTGTTGTTTCAATCGGGCTTCTCGAAGAGCTGCCCCCGACCGAATTTCCTCGACTAGGTTGAGTTCCTCTCGGAGGGCGTCATCATTGTCTTCGGACTCGATGGGAGCCTCAGTTCGTCTGGACGACTCTCGTATCTCGACCGAGATCACCTCCTCGGTTCCGTATGTGAGGCGGAATTGTGTTTCCCCCGTGGTTGAGTGAGGCGTAGTTCGGTATGCCCATAGGATGCTGTGGAGTTCCTCGACCCAGGCCCTCTGGGCGTCGCCGAGTCTTTGTTTTAGTCCTCTGAGCATTACCCTGTTCGCGGATTCGGCTTGGCCGTTCGTCTGAGGATGTTCGACCGAGGTGAAGTGGTGCTTGGTCCCGAGTTTGGTGACGAAATCCCGGAAATTTTTGTCGGTGAACTGCGTGATGTTGTCAGTGACGATGGCGAGTGGGACACCGAATCTTGCGAGGATATTTCTTTTGTAGAATCGGAGTATGTTGTGGGCCGTGATTTTGGCAAGGGGTTCGACCTCAATCCATTTGGTGAAGTAGTCGACGCCCATGATCAGGTACTTGTTCTGATATGAGCCTAAGGTGAAGGGACCGAGGATATCCATCCCCCACCAGGAGAACAACCAAGGGGAGGAGAGGGATTTGAGCTCGCTCGGTGGGGCGAGGTGCATGTCCCCGTGTCGTTGGCATCTGTCGCATTTCTTGACGTGCTCTCTCGCGTTCTCTTGCATCGATGGCCAGTAGTATCCTGCTCGCAAGGCCTTTCTCGCCAGGGATCGTCCCCCGAGGTGCTGCACGTTGATGCCCTTGTGGATTTCCTCCAAAACGGCAGCGGCCTGGGAGGTGTCGAGGCATTTGAGGAGGGGGACCGCGAAGCCTCTACGGTACAATTTGTCTTTGAGAAGGACATACGAGCAGGGCCGTCGTTTGATCGTGTTGGCCTCTTTGGGGTCGGCAGGGAGGCGGCCTGCGCTGAGGTAGGCGTGCACGGTGTCATCCAACAGTTGATGTCCCCTATGGCGTTGACGTCGAGTGGTGCTTTGGCCTTTTTCGTGCTCGGCTGCGATAGGATCTCCTGGATGACCGACTTGTGCCCGCCCCTCTTTTTGGTGCTTGCTAGTTTTGAGAGAATATCTGCTCAAGTGTTCTGTTCGCGTGGAACGTGTTGAACCTCTGCGGAGTCAAAACTTTGCATTTTTTCAGTAATGAGTGCCAGGTATTCTGCGAGGTTATCGTTTTTCGCCTGATATTCCCCCCGTACTTGTGAGGTGACCAGTTGGGAGTCCGTGTAGATTTTAATTTCTTTGGCTCCGAGGTCTGACGCCAAGTGGAGCCCGGCCAGGAACGCCTCGTACTCGGCTTGGTTGTTCGTCTTCGGGAAGGCCAGTGTCAGAGAGACTTCTATGAAGGTGCCTTCTTCATTGTCGAGGATGATGCTTGCGCCGCTGCCTGTGGAGTTTGAGGAGTCATCGACGAAGATAGTCCACTTGTGGCTCCCCGTGGTAGGGTCTGGCGAGGGGGTCATCTCGACGACAAAGTCGGCCAGGACTTGAGCTTTGAGGGCCTTCCTTCCTTCATAGATGATGTCGAACTCAGATAGTTCTAACGACCATTTTAGCATTCGTCCAACCATGTCTGGTCGGCCGAGGAGCTTCCTGACGGGCTGGTCGGTTCTGAGCACAATGGTGTGGCCAAGAAGTAATGTCGGAAGCGTCGTGTGGTGGTGATGAGGGCCAAAGAGACCTTTTCGATCTGCTGGTATCTTACTTCGGGACCATGGAGGGCTTTGCTCGTGAAGTAGATTGGCTTTTGCCCCTCTTGAGTTTCCCTGATCAGGACTGCGCTGACGACCTCGTTAGCCACGACCAAGTATAGGTATAGGGTTTCTCCAGCTTTGGGTCGCGTCAGCACCGGTGGTTTGGACAGTACGCGTTTGAGGTGATGGAGGGCTTGCTCGCATTCCTCTATCCATTCGAACGTGGTTTCCTTTCTGAGTAACTTGAAGAAAGGGAGGGCGTGCTGTGCAGACTTGGCGATGAATCGGGAAAGCGAGGCGAGCACACCGTTGAGGGATTGTATAGACTTCTTCGAGGTGGGTGTGCTGATTTCCGAAAATGCGCGACACTTGTCCGGATTTGCTTCGATCCCACACTCAGTTAAGTAGTAGCCGAGGAATTTCCCTGCGCGGACCCCGAAGGTGCATTTTTCCGGGTTAAAGCGCATTCTGCATTTCCTCGCTGTGTCGAAGACCTTTCTGAGATGGGTCGTGTGGTCGACTTCTGTGTAGGACTTGACAATCATGTCGTCCATATACACCTCGAGCATGTCACCAATCTCTCCCCAGAAGACTTTGTTCATCATCCGTTGGTATGTGGCGTCGGCGTTCTTTAGGTCGAAGGGCATTACGTTGTAGTAATAGTTGCCCGACTCCGTCATGAAGGTCGTGCTTTGTTTGTCGCGTTTGTCCATAGGGATCTGGTTGTATCCCGAGTACGCGTCTATAAAGGATAAGAGTTTGAAGCCCGTCGAGTTGTCGACGAGCTTTTCGATGTTAGGGAGGGGGTAGGCATCCTTAGGACATGCCCGGTTGAGATCGGTGTAGTCAACACATATGCGTCATTTTCCATTATTCTTTTTAACAAGTACAACATTGGACAGCCAGGTTGAATACCGGGCTTCCGAAATAAAATTTTCCTCTAGGAGGTCTTTTACAGCTTTTTCAGCCGCTGTCGACTTTTCGGGGGACTGTCTACGCCTACATTGTACTACGACCTTGGCGGTCGGGTTGATGGACAACTGATGGCAGGCGACCTCGGGGTCGAGTCCGGGTATTTCCGCGGCACTCCAAGCGAAGAGATCAGCGTTCTCGCGGAGGCAGGCCTTCAGTTGTTTCCTCGCCAGGTCGGGGAGTCCTGCTCCAATTTTCACGGTTCTATTCTCCTCGTCCCCGAGGGTCACAATCTCAAAGTCACCGTCTGGGATGGGGCGCGCTGGGTGGGTGGGCTGCCCGTTGGGCGGGGGAGCGTCGCTGGCTTCGTCTTTGCGGTCGGACTCTTCAATGAAGCGGTTGTCGAGGTCTGCTGAGCCGACAAGCTCCTTGGGTTCGCTATTTGGAGTCGCGGTGGGCGCTACTTTTTTAGTTGTCGGGGCGATGGTACTTAGGCCTTTCAGCGTGGCCTCGAAGCATCTCTGGGCTGCCTCGATGTCGCCATTTAGGGTGACCACGACCCCCCGACTTGTGTAGTATTTCATCTTTAGGTGGACGGTGGAGGGCACCGTGGGGAATTCTGCCATCGTCGTCCTGCCCAGGATACAGTTGTAGAGGAATGGGCATTCGATGACCAGGAAGAGGATATTGACCTCCCTGGCCATTTCCTTCTCCCCGAAGGTGACTTTTAACTCCACGTACCCTCACGGTCTCGTCGTCGTCCCGTTGAATCCTCGGAGGTCAGAGCCCACGTAGGGGGATAGGTTGGATTCGTCGAGTTGGAGGGTCGTGAAAAGGTGGGTGTACATGATGTCCACCGAGCTTCCGTCGTCGACCAGGATGCGTCTGACGTCGAAATTTTCCATTTGTGCCCGTATTAGTAGGGGATGTTTGAGTTAGGGGAGTCCCCGGGAAGCTCCTCGAGGTAGAAGGTGATCGGGTTGGATCGGCCACAAAATTTGTCGAGGGTGCTCATTTTACCGGAGTTGCTGGTGATGAATTCCTCGAACTTTCTCTTTACCGATCCTATGGATAGGTTCCTCGGGGATCCGCCGGAGATGACCATGGCCCTCGGAAAATATTCCCATCGACTGGTGGGACGCACAGGCTCGTCGGGAAGATCAGGTCCGTCGGGGAGGCTGAATTTTCTATGCGCGAACCAATCCTCAGGTCGGCTGACGCAGAGGGCAACCTGCAGACTGTTGTCACCGTCAGAAGAGGGGAGGTCTTCGACTCTCTTGGCCTCGAGGCGTCTTGTCTCGGGGTTTCTCCTCCCCGGGTGTATCTCTTCAGGTGGCCATCCTTGATCAAGATTTCGACCGCGTTCTTGAGGTGGATGCATTCTTCTGTAACGTGCCCGTGGCTTCTATGGAAGCGGCAGAACTTCGATTTGTGGGGGATGCGAGCGCTGAGGGTTTTTCCATCCCGTGGGGGATGCGAGCAGCCATGATTTCTCGGGACAAGGGGGTCCTGTAATCGTCCTCGTCATTGAGAGTTGGTGATCAAGGGGTAATGGCCCATTTGGCGGAGGCACCTGATTTCGTGCCCTCGGCCTTCTGACCGGAGGTTTGACCCTTGGAGGTCTGGTCGGGGAATCCCCCCTGGTTGGTCGTCGCTCCCGGACTTATCTCGTGGGGGACCTAGTCCGTTCCCGTGCTACTTCGGGTTGAGGCCTCTCTAGCCGGGGTCGTCGATTCCGAGGGTGAGGAGATGGGCTCCTCGAATTTCCGTTCTGGTCTTCCCGCGGAGGGGACCTCAACGGGGCTTCGTGATCTAGCGTGCCAATCCGTGCGTTCTGTTGGAACTACAGCTGATTTGTTTGGTTGATGGCCGCGACAGGGATGGGTTGGAACGCTGCTGGGATCCTTGGTCGGAGAACGGTCTGGTGAGCTTCTCCCGCGGACGAGGGGGAGGCAGTCTAGTCGTCCCTCTCGTCAGTCTCCGGAGGTTGGGATGTCTCCGTTTGCTTACCTCCATTCGCGGCGGGAGCGAGGATAAAGTCGTGAACGACATTGTCGTGGTGTGGGCTAGCCATGATCGCGGAATGTTGGTGAAAACTTTGGTTCTCTGCTCGGAGGAACGGGGAAGTTTTAGATTCCCACAGACGGCGCCACTGATCTGACCTGAGCAGAAGGGGATCACTGGCTGCCACGTGTCTTCAACTTGCTGCCTGTTCACCGGTGTTGAAGAAGAGGAGAGGGGTGTACCTGCAAGACACTCTGATGCTAAAGTAAGCGTACGGGCAGAGTGATCACAAGTACAGAAAAGGGGTAAGGAATGAATTACATGACCCTCTTGTGAAAGAGGGTATTTATAGAGAGACCCCAGCGCTGGGCCAACGGTCACTTGTGTTGGGCTGGATTACCAGGCCCAACCCAGGTGACTGCTAGGGCTTATGTGGCGTAGTGAAGACCAGAACGTGGTCTTCGCCCTAGTACAACTATCCCGAGATCTCCGGAAAGTGGATTTGATCTGCTCTTTCGGAGGTGGGCAGTTGGTCGGTGACGTTTCCCCGTGGAGGGGAGCACGTGGAGAACGTGTGAAGGACACGTTGTCCTACCCGACAGAGGAGCAGGTTATGCCCGCGGAGAGGGAAGTGTCTGGTCAATGGGGGAGTCTTGTGCTCGACACAGATGAGGTAGGTTCTACCCGCGGAGGGACATTACCTGCCCGTCGGGGACCCTGTGCTCGACGGCTGCGGCCCAAGGTGGACTGGGCTTGGCAAAATATTATTGGGCTGGGCCTGCCTAGTCAAGCCAGGGCCCAGGCCAGAACAATTAGTTTCTTTAGTTATTTGTACTCCCTAGACTATTTATATCCTATTATATCATGTACAAACTCAATAAGAAATACATAATTTCTACATGGCATCAGAGCTACACTTCTGATCCGAAAAAGAAAAAGAAAAACAAAATTAGGGTTTTCCAATGGAGGAAAAAACAAACAGCTCAAGCATATCAGATGTTGATCCAAAGGCAGTGACTAGAAACACCACCAGTCATAATAAGACAATTCTCATCACTTATTACAAGCTCAATGGACAGAATTATACATAATGGTCCAAATTTGTTTGACTCTTTCTCCAAGGAAAGGGAAAGGAAGACTACATCACTAGCGACGCTAAGCAGCCAGCAAAGACTGATTCAAACCAAGCAAAGTTAAAACTTGAAAACAGTCTTGTGATGTCATGGTTACTTAACTTCATAACAAATGAGTGTGGTGAAAATTTCATGTATTACGGCAATGCTGCAGAAATATGGAATGCAGCTAATGAGACCTACTCAAATGTGGATAACACTTCAACCATATTTGAGATCAAAAGTATCTTACATAACCTGCAACAAGGAGACTCTCTAGTAATAGAGTACTATCACACTCTCACAAAGTATTGGCAACAACTCAACATTTATGCCGACACAAAGTGGAAGTGTCTGGAGGATGAAAAAATCTTTTAAAAAATTGATCATGAAGGATAGAATTTATCAATTTCTATTGGGACTGAATAAAAATTTAGATGAAGTAAGGGGAAGGATTCTTGGAACTAAACCTCTCCCTAGCATTCGTGAAGCATTCGTAGAAGTAAGGAGGGAAGAAAGTAAAAGAAAAGTTATGCTGAGAAGTCAAAGTGCAAACATTGAAGACTCTGTCTTTGTAGCAAGAGGCCACCAAAGAAAGGTAGAGGGTGATACAATCACTGCAACCATCCCAGACATACAAAGGAAACATGTTGGGTGTTTCACGAGAAACCCACAAATCTGAAACCATGATTCAAGGATACACGTGCATATGTTGTTGTTGTTGATGAAAGCAAATCCAAAAGTACTGCAGAGGCAAGTCCTTTCAACAAGGAACAACTAAAGATGTTGTAGAAAATGATGCAACAAGCAATACAAAACACCAGTGTTTCTTCTTCCACTTATACTCTTTCCCAAAAAAGGTAATTTTTCTAGTTCCCTTCATGTTAGTCATAAAAAAAAACTAAGGAGTTGTTGATTCTGGCACATCGAATCACATGACTGGGGACATCAATGTATTTACCAATTACACTCCCTGTCAAGATGAATCTTTTGTCCAAATAGCATATGGTACTACCTCTAAAGTGGTTGGTAAAGGATCATTGATTATGACTAAATATATTACTCTTAATTCAATTTTAGATGTTCCAAAATTAAATTGCAGTTGGTTGTCTATCTGTAAATTAACAAAAAATTTGGGATGTATTGCTAAATTTTTACCAAATTTGTTGAATTTCAGGATATAAATTTAGGGAAGATGATTGGCAATGTTGAGGAGAGTGTAAGAATTTACTACCTAAGAGTTGAAGAAAAAAAATAAAAGATTATACAAGGTTGCCCTTATGTGCTCATCAAAGAATGAGAATGATGTAATGTTATGGCACTATCGCCTTGGACACCCAAATTTTATATATTTGAAAAAGATATTTCCATCACTATTTAATAAAAATTCTGGTTTTTTCAAACGTGAAGTGTGTGGACTAGCCAAACACACCAAGTCTCATTATTCCATACAACCTTATAAGCCATCTAAATCTTTCACCCTTATTCATAGTAATCTGTGGGAACCTTCACGAGTGAGCAATATTACTGGGTCAGGATGGTTTGTCACCTTTATTGATGACCATACAACAGTCACTTGGGTGTTTCTCATGAAATAAAAATTAGAGGTAGAGAGCATATTTGAGAACTTCCATAAAATGGTTCATACCCAATTTCAAAGCGACATTCAAATCCTAAGAACTAATAATGGAAGGAAGTACTTCCACCCCACCCTTGGTACATAGCTTTCCAAAAATAGGATTGTACACCAAACTTCATGTTCATATTCTTCCCAATAAAATGGAACAAAAAATAGGGAAAATAGACACCTATTGGAAGTCACTCGAGCCCTTATGTTGTCCATGAATGTACCTGAACATTTTTTGGGAGATGTAACTCTTTCTTCTTCATACCTAATATATAAAATGCCCTCCAAAACACTCAACCTAAACACACCTCACCAAACCCTTTTTTCCTTTTATCCTTCGATCAAACTCATCGCAAAACTCCCACCAAAGATTTTTGGATGTATTGCTTAAATACATTATCAAAAGCCAAATCCTAATAAGTTGGACCAAAAATCTATCAAATGTATATTTTTGGGATACTCTCCTGCCAAAAAAGGATATAAATGTTATTATCCTCAAAATAGATGAATTTATCACACTATAGATGTCACGTTTTATGAAGGAAATACCTTTTTATTCCAGGGTTACCATTCAGAGGGAGAAAGTGACAATTGATGAACACCAACCTTGGGAAATTATCATACCAAAATATGTCTCGCAATCTGTCCCATAAATTGTTCTAGAAAATGTACCAGAATCTGTCCCAAAAACCGTTCCAAAATCTGTCACGCAATAATCTGTCCCAAAATCTAACTCACAGAAACCTGCCTTAACCATTAAAAAATCAGAATCTGGCCAAATAATACTTGAACCTGAATTGGACTAGCAAGCAACCACTATTGAGGTTACCAAGACAACAAAAGGAAGAAAATAACTACATGTATACACAATGAAGAAAAAAAGCTCCAAACTCTTAAGGGAGTAGAAACATGCACTCCACCAAAGAAGAACCAAGGTTCTGCCCAAAATTCAAATTCTAAACCTACTCGCAAATGTAAATGACCATGCGTTGACTTATCTTCTAATTTATTGGATGATGACATTTATGACCAAAACTTAAACTTACCTATTTCAATAAGAAAGGTAATGAGGTTTTGTACCAAACATCTAATTGAAAACCATGTTTCTAGTGAAAATTTGTCACATGAGTACAAGAATTTCATCAACCCAGTGGACAACACACACATTCCTCAAAATTTCCATGAAGTTATCCTAGTTCCATAGTGGAAGGTTGCTGTTATGGAAGAAATCAAGGCACTAGAGAATAATGGTACGTGGCAGCTCTATCACCTTCCAGATGGAAAGAAGCACTACTACAAATAACACTTTTTATGACAAAGTTTACACCTCGAACAATAAAAAAATCGAGGGTATAGGTCCTGGGAGCACCGTGTTTTATTTATTTAAAAATAAATAAACAACATGTTCCCTTGGTTTTTAAGAAAATTGAGAGAATATAGCTTTAAGGGAGCTCACTTCGAATCTCAGTTACTGCATTTTATGTTTCTTTTTCAATGTTTTAGTTAGTATTTCTCATTTGGTGTCTTTCCAGCTTCGCTTTTTTCTTTGTTAATTTTGTTTTCATTTTTCATTAGTATTTACCTCGGTTATATGGTCCAGCTGGGAGGTAATATATTTTGCATCAAAAATTTCAAATTACTATTTTCAAAGCTTATTCTAATTTTTTATTTTATATATTCAAATCTATCAATTTTCATCAAAAATCAACTTGATTTATATTTTAAATGAGTTCCCATAATATGACACTATTTTTTTTTTCTATTTTTAGTTAATACTTTCATGTTGGCTTTTATATAAAATCGACGTGCCACATATTTTGCATGAAATACTTCAGACTGCTATCAAAGATCAAATGTCATTTTGTCACTCTCATTTTGCAAAAAAACACCTAGGTGATTGTCATCATCACTCTTATCAAAACTCTTCCAACATATATTCTTCAAAACTCGAATATAATCTCTATTACAAGCAAAACTCGTTTGAGGTACATTTGTTCATTTTATTTTTCACTGAAACATTAGTTAGAATGGTTCTACGTGTTATTTGAAATAGTTTCTTTTGATCATTTTTTCCACTGAAATGTTAGTTAGCATGTTTCTACGTGTTATTTGATTCACAAAAATAGTTTCTCTTAATCATTTTGAGGTTTATTTATATAGTCATGGCCGTTTCAACAAGCACCTCCCTGCAATATCTGCAGGAACCTCTATTAATACAAAACGTAAAAGCAAAACTATAGGTGTCACAATGTATACCAAGGTGAAAAAAATCCACGAAAGTGGTGTTTGCTACCCGATTACAGTCGATATAAGAACCGACATGGTATATGGTCAACATGTTGAGGATTTTATGGGTTATGTTGCGTTACAAGGTATAAGTAAAGTGAGTATTTTGATAGATAGTTGGATTGAAGTTGACGAGGACTTGAAAGATGCCATATAGGATAATGTTAAGGTATTTTATGATTTATTTACAAGTATATATGATCATTTATTTTTTGTTTAATACTAATAACATTTCTATTGTGTAAACATAGGATGTGTTTATTGTTAGTCCAGAAGATACTATTGTGAAAAAGAAATTGCTTACATATTATGGTGGGCGTCAGAGGGGCTTTAAGACACAACTCACCCATAATTATAGTAAACATTCAAATAATAAAGAAGAGTCTCAATACATGGTGTATTCATTCATCGATAAAGATGTTTGAGAGAAATTTGTAGAGTCTCGCACCACTCTTAACTTCTTGGAAAAGAGCCAAAAAGGAAAAGGAAATCGAGCTAGAAATATCTATCCACATAGATTATCTCGTGGAGGATATCAAAAACTTGAAGAGAAGATGGTTGAAGAAAAAAGAAAACAAATGGAACTAGAACTGGGAAATTCTATAAGCCTTAATTGCACTCCATCTCCACCACCACGCCATGAGAAATGGAATAGGGAACATCAAAGAAAAGACGACAAGTTTACATTAGATGCTACACACGAAGTGGCTCAAAAGATTGTAAGTAGATACTTTTTTCAATAATATTTGTTTTGGTTAAATCAATTTGGTAAAGAATAAGTTTCATATATGTTGTAGGATGGTCTAGTTGAACAGACCAGAGTCGGCCTCTTTGCTTCACTAGATTGTCGTGACATCTTGGTAGAAGCGATTGGAACCTAAGAGCATCCTAGGCGTGTCCATTGTCTTGGAAGAGGTGTTAGATTTAAGTTATATTTTAGAACATCTAATCATCTAGAAAAGAAAATCGTAAGAGAGATTGAAGAGACTATTGCTGTAAAGTTGGGGAGGAAAGGGAGAAATAGATGAAGGAGTGAAGGATGTTGGAGGAGGAAAGGGAGAGACGGAAGAAGGAAAATAGAGGATCTTGGAGGAGGAGAGGGAGAGGTTGTTACAGAAGTTGTGGGAGAGTGTCCAGAAGGAGCAAGAGGAGCGAGAAAGGAAGGTCGAAGAGAAGCGAAAGAGGATGCTGATAAGGATCTTGAAAAGATGTCAGAGAAGTGTACATATGATGTGTTTGAGGTATAAGTTATATTTTGTTGTTATTATTGTTTGCATATTTTAATTTTGTATTATATTTATGTTATTTTTATGATGCAAAAATTGAATTTGTTAGGTCTACCCAACCATAAAAATTCAAATCAGTTGGAAATTCAAGAGAATATAGTTGAGAAAGGTACGGGTGGTAGAAGCACGAAAGAAAGATATTTTTTTGCCAACCAGTTCAGTATTGAAACCACACCATCAAAACTAGATAACATTGAGAGACTATCAATGGTATTAGAAAGTATTCCAGACCCATGCATGGGTATTACATTAAGTCGTGATCCAAGTCAGTTATTCGTACTTTCTAAGGATTCTAAATATTTGACTCTTGCAAGTTCATGCACGAGTTATATGTTGAAAGGAATATAAATAAGTATTGTTTCTTAGATCCATCGCTGCTTGGTCTTACTCGCCGTCTGACTGGAAACAATATCTTTGTTTACGGACAAGAAATGTTGAAAGAGAACAAAGAATGTTATTTGACCCCATTTTACTGCGAGTAAGTATATGTTAATTTATGTTTTCATTTATAAATCAATTTTATACATATTATTAATTATTTTAAGTGTTTATGCAGTGATCATTGGCAACTAATTGCTCTATATCCGAGGAAAAATGATATAATTGTGTTTTGCTCGTTGCACTATGTGCTGCCTAAAGTTGTGGTTAACGCTTTGAATGGGTAAGTGGTATCATTTTTAAAACTCAGATTTTAACTTTAGATTTGAATAATTTTTATTCATGTTTAATTTTAACCGGCATGTATAGAGCGATGGAGGGACATAATATAATCAAACAAAATTTACTTGGTAAAAAGCCAAACTTTTTATACTAAAAAGTAAGTATATTACTTGTGCTATATTATTTGTGCGTATTAGTGATATAAATATATGAAACATATTTGTAGTGGCGAAAACAATCCAACGACTATTCTTGTGGATACTATGTTATGAGATATATGCTCCACACACACACACACACACACACACACACACACACACACCACTACGCCAGAATTGACATTTAGCCGCGCATACAAAGACAACGCTTTTAGAAAAAGCGCTGCTAAAGAGGAATTAAAAAAAAGAAAAAAATTGATAACCAAAGACAACACTTTTTCAAAAAGCGCTGCTAAATGGGGGTCCTAAGACAACGCTTCTAAAAAGCGCTGCTAAAAGGGGGGTCTAAGACAGCCCAAAGACAGCGCTTTTTAAAAAGCGCTGCTAAAGGGGGGTCCTAAGACAGCGCTTCCAAAAAGCGCTACTAAAGGGGGGGTCTAAGACAACCCAAAGACATCGCTTTTCTAAAGCGCTGTTGTAGGTCTAGTTTACGAGAGCGCTTTTTCCATAAAACGCTGTTATATGGGGTACATAAGAAGATCTTTGAGAGCGCTTTTTGAAGCGCTGCTAAAACCATTAAAAAGCGCTGCTATATGTTTAGTTAGAATTAATTTAAAATACCCACCAGAATTTTTATGAGAAATAGAACAGTCATATCGTATTTCTTTCTTTCTTTTTCTCTGGCGAACAAAGAACATTGCCCTATAAACCCACCGTTGCCGTCCAACCGTCGCCCTCCTCTGTTGCATTTCGTCGCCGTTCACCGTCCCTCTGCTCGTCTGCATTGCATTTCCGCCATTGTTACGGTATTTGAAGTTTTACTTTGGTTTTCTTTTTTACGTATATTTTCACCATTGTTGCTGTAATCTTTAAGTAGAACTGAATATGTTTTTATTATTTGAATGCAATCAAGTTAAGTCTTTATAAACAGAGAGTTTTTATTTGAGAGTTTATATGAGAGTTTATATTTGAGAGTTTATAACCAGAATCAAGTTAAGTATTTCAACTGAATATGTTTTCTACAAGAGTTTATATTTTTTAAGAGAGTTTATATTTTGTATGTTTTAAGAGAGTTTTGTTTGTGATAACTGTTTGGTCATGAAAATGCAATGTTTCGTTGTTTGTTTATGTATGGTGTCCTCAAAGTTTTATTAGAGTGGGTGAGCAATATTAATTAATAGTTGTTAATGATAATAATTTATGGATAACAATCATAGAGTAAAGTTAGAGTAGAGTGTGTGTAAGGACCAGTTTCTTTAATACTACTTTATACTTAAGAAAAAACAACTTTATTGGGTTGGTGGTTAGAATTCTTGGAAATAAAGAGAAAATGATGGAAAGGAAGAAAGAATAATTAAAATGTGGATAAGAGATTTATATGTTTTTATGTTAAGTCTCTCTGTTGAATATGTTTTTAAGAGAATTTATATTTTTTAAGAGAGTTTATATTTTGTATGTTTTAGATTGACAAACAAGAGTTTATATTTTGCATGTTCAATGTAGTTTGGAAATTCCTATTTTTTAAGAGAGTAGCCAACATGAATATGGTTTTATATGATATGGTTTTATATGCTATTATGGTTTTATATGTTTAGTTAGGATTTCTCAATGTTTAGAAAGGGTGTCATTTTGGTTTAAGGATTATCTAGTATTTTTAATATGATTTGTTTTGGTAGATTATCTAGTATTTTTGTCTTGGTTAATTATTAATATGATTTTAATAAAATTTATATTTTGTCTGCTATAGGGGTTACCTGTGAAGAGCAAAGTTGTGATCATTTCCAAGCATCCTATTGCGTAGCATTCTTAGAAGTTAGTGATTTCCTTATAGGTATTCTCTATTTTGTTTAACTTTTATAGTTTAGTGTAGATTACTCAATTAGTATGGATAAAAAATGGATGTCTGGTAATCGATTGTCAAAAGAGTACGAGAATGGAGTATCGAAGTTCGTTAAGTTTGCTGTTGAACACGTCAAAGACCCCAGTAGGATCACATGTCCTTGCTTAGGATGTTGTTATGGGCGTCGAGTTGACGCCGTTCTGTTGGAATCTCATTTAATGAGACATGGAATTGATCGAAGTTACACATGTTGGACATTACATGGTGAGATAAGTAACGAGAATGTTGAACCCCGGAATAATACGACATGTGCTTCAAAGGACAATGGCAGGGATACATATGATTATGATCGAGTCGAAGAGATTGCAGAAGCACTTGAAGAAGATCTTCAAGATTGTCCCAAGATGTTTGAGAGGTTGGTAAGCGATGCAGAGAAACCGTTGTATAAAGGTTGCACTACTTTCACAAGATTGTCCGTGGTATTAAAGTTGTACAATTTAAAGGCGGGTAATGGATGGTCGGATAAAAGTTTCACAGAGTTATTAGCCCTACTTCAAGAGATGCTTCCGGAGGATAATGTTCTTCCCAATCGAACCTATGAAGCTAAAAAAATGTTATGCTCTATTGGCATGAGCTATGATAAGATACATACTTGTCCAAATGATTGCATTTTGTTTCGAAATGAATATGCATCATTAAACAAGTGTCCTAAATGCGGTGTATCTCAGTATAAGAAAAAATTGTCACCAGCAAAAGTATTATGGTATTTTCCTATAATTTCGAGATTCAGACGCATGTTTCGTAGTGAAACAGATGCAAAACACCTGACTTGGCATGCAGATGATAGAATTGTAGATGGGAAGTATCGTCATCCGGCGGATTCACCACAGTGGATGGAAATTGATAATGATTATCCTGATTTTGGAGAAGAAGCTAGAAACCTTCGCTTGGCATTATTGACTAATGGAATGAATCCGCATGGTCTGCAGAGTATCTCACATTCCACCTGGCCTGTAATTATTATGATTTATAACCTACCTCCATGGCTATGTATGAAGCGTAAGTACATGATGTTATCTATGTTAATTTTTGGCCCTAAACAACCAGGGAATGACATAGACGTATACCTGACACCTCTAATCGAAGACTTAAAGAGTTTGTGGGAGAACAGTGTGGAGGTTTATGATGGATATAGGAAAGAAAGTTTCAATTTGAGGGCGATGTTGTTTGGTACAATTAATGATTTCCCAACATACGGAAATCTATTGGGGTATAGCATTAAAGGTCAATGTGCGTGTCCTATCTGTGAAGAAAACACAGATTGGACGCGGTTGGAATTTGGTCAGAAGAATGTCTTTCTTGGTCATCGTAGATTCTTAAATTCTAGTCATCACTACCGTGGGTGGAGAAAAGCATTCAATGGAAATTCAGAACAACGTAAAGCTCCACCTACATTGACCGGAGAACAAATTTTTGAAAAGGTGAAAGATGTGAGTACTAAGTTTGGCAAGCCTTTTGCTCATACGCTTGTCACGCGTGGGTGGAAGAAGAGGTCAATTTTGTTTGAGTTGTCGTATTGGAAGTCGTTGTATGTAAGACATTTTCTTGATGTTATGCATATTGAAAAAAATGTATTTGAAAGTGTTATTGGTACGTTACTCAATATACAAGGAAAGTATAAGGATGACCTTAAAGTAAGAAAGGACTTGGTAGCAATGGGAATAAGAAATGAATTAGGACCCTTGAAGAAAGGAAATCGCACATATCTACCACCTGCTACTTATACTTTATCTAGAAAGGAGAAAAAGATACTGTGTAAGTTTCTGAGTGAAGTTAAAGTTCCAGAAGGATACTCTTCAGATATTAGAAGACTTGTTTCTATGAAAGACCTCAAGTTAAAGAGTTTAAAGACACATGATTGCCATGTTATAATGGAACACTTTCTACCAATAGGTATATGTTCTATTTTGCCAGAAAAAGTGAGAGGCGCAATAACTAAATTGTGTTTTTTCTTTAGGTCAATCTGTAGTAAGGTGATAGATCCTGCGATCTTACCAACATTGCAAAGAGAAATAGTTATTACTTTGTGCAAGCTTGAAATGTATTTTCCTCCATAATTTTTTAACATAATGGTACATCTAGTTGTTCATCTTGTGAAAGAGACACAACTGTGTGGACCTGCCTATATGAGATGGATGTACCCTGTTGAACGTTATATGAAAATATTGAAAGGGTATGTAAAAAACCGAAGTCGACCAGAGGGATGCATTGTTGAACGATACATTGTTGAAGAAGCTTATGAGTTTTGTACTGAATATTTGTCCAACGTTCAATCCATTGGCCTCCCAAAATCTCATGTTGTTGAAAAAATAGTAGGTAAACAGTTAATTGGAAATAAAGTTGTGACAGTTTCAAGGGATGAATGGGAGCAGGTGCATTTATATGTTCTG
The DNA here is from genome assembly GCA_963859935.3 of Lathyrus sativus. Lineage (NCBI taxonomy): Eukaryota > Viridiplantae > Streptophyta > Magnoliopsida > Fabales > Fabaceae > Lathyrus > Lathyrus sativus. Next base: position 522,819,321 of record OZ012735.1, on the reverse strand, counting down.
CACAATGACATTGAGGTTGAGCCGTATGTTGAAATGCACAAGGACGTTCTCCGAGGTTTAAATCTGAATAGAAATGAAAATTGGATAGTACGTGAGCACAATCGAAGTTTTATAACATGGTTCAAGGAGCATATTTTTTCAAAGTTTTATTCTGATCCCGCTTCAATAACAGAAAGGTTGAGATGTTTAGCATATGGTCCAAGTTTGCATGTGTTTTCTTATAGCGCATACGCAATTAATGGATACACATTTTATACCAAGGAACAAGATGATAAAAGTACAATGCAAAATAGTGGTGTCACCGTGCTTGACGAAGCAATGCATATTTCCTCGTATTATGGGGTTATCGAGTGCATTTGGGTGTTTGATTATGAGAAGTTTCAGATTCCTATCTTTGGATGCAAGTGGGTTGAAAATAATAGTGGCATACGAATGGATAAATCAGGTTTTTTGAAAGTGGATCTTAATAAGGTGGGGTACAAAGATGAGCCTTTTATTCTAGCCACGCAAGCTAAACAAGTGTTCTATGTCACTGATCCGACAAGTACGAAATGGTCTATAGTTCTTTTTTCCAACAAAGTAATCGATGATAACATTGGAGAAAAGGGGGATGTTGATGTTGAGAATGAATCTTATATTATAGATGATCCAGATGAGAATATTAGAGCGGACGAATCATATATTAGAAATGATCATAACGAGGGAATTTGGATCAATTCATCTGTCCGTGTTGTTAAGAGACAAGTAAACCCCGTTAAAACGAAAAAAAGAAAGAGATGTTAAAGGTACTTGTAACATATTATTTCTTATTTATACCATGTTTTTCTTATTTACACATTTCTTATGTATATATTTGTTATTTACATATTTGCATGTCATTCATTTGATACTTTGGTTTTTCTGAATTACAGGTATATATATTATGGCCAGCAACGAGGAAACATCACATGATGGAAAACAAACAACAAAAGACGTGGAAGGCGATATTAAAAGAGGCATAACGATTATGAAAAAAATCATTCGTGCGAGAGATAAAGGAGTAAAGTATGATGTCCATTGGAATGAAAGAGATCAGTTAGTTGAGCCTAACGGTGCGTTGCTAACAAGTTACATCGGAGCACTTGTACGTTCGCAAGTTCCGATTACTTACGATAATTGGAGAATTGTTTCATTACAACCGGCTAAAGATAAGATTTGGACTGATATTCAGGTATAATATTTGATTATTTTTAATTATTGTTGACAGTTACGTCTTTAAATTAATTATACTAACATGTTATATGTTGTTTGCAGAGATCTTTTAATATTGAAGATCGTAGGAGAAAATATTGTATTCAATTGGCCGAAAAAACGCTTGAGGGGATTTAGAGTGTTTTTAACAAACAAGTTTCTAAAAGATTCTGAAGGAAACTTTGTTGACTCGGAGCGTCAAATGAAGTACGCGGATTTGATTTCGGAGGAAGAATGGGAGACGTTTGTTGCAAAGCGAAGAACAAAAGAATTTGAAGTAAGTACAACTTATCATGAACTATGTTTGAATTACAAGAGTTATGATAAACTTGTTTTTTCAGGTTGTTAGTGGCGTAAATCGTCAACGGGCATCAAATCCCGCATATCCATACAGAAAGGGACGTTTGGGATATGCACGCTTAGAACAAAAAATAGTAAGTACATATAAATGCTTTAATATGATATATTTACAAAAAATAGTAAGTATATATAATAGGATATAATGCTTTATTATCCGTCTTAATGCGTAGTTGGAAGAGGAGAAGAGTGATACGACATCTCTTCTGGACCATGTTGTATGAAAGGCTGCCCGTGTGGGACGAGATGGAGTCGTTCAGGAAGGAGTTCAACAAGTCTTTGAACAATGTGTAAGTACAACGTTATCTTTGTCAGTAACTGATCAAAAGTGTATAATATATTTATATATGTTTTTATCTATATTTCAGGAGACTCTATCCCAGACCATAACTCCCGCTGAGGACGATGATTGCAGGAGCTTACTGAGCCGGGTGCTGAATATTCCTGAGTATTCTGGGCGTGTGAGGGGTAAGGGATTTGGTGTCACTCCATCCAAACCGTATAAGCAACCAAAGAAAAAAAATCCAACCAATAAAGAAGTGATGGATACTTTGGAGGAATTGAAAGCGCAGATCTGTGAATTACAGAAGGACAAGGAGAGATACATGTCGGAAAGATGCATTCCAGAGGGTAAAGCTACTAGTGACAAAGATAGTATCGGTTGTCCGCAGAAGCTTCCCGAGGTAATTGTATATATTACATTGAAATTAATTTAGCACATTTTACTTAATTGACACATTAACTGATCATTATTTGTTTAGGGCATTTCACTTTGCCGGCTATATTTATCGTCACCTACTCATCGAATGGTTGGCAAGGGAAAGGTGCATAACTTTCTGGGAGACTTACTTCATCACAAACCGCTCCCTTCTGGATTTTTGAAAGTATCTATTGATATTGCGTTAGAGGGGGTGCGTTGTTTCCTATACCAGATGATATTTCAGGCGCAACAGTGGTGGGAGACGCAATAGGAGCGTATGTGGCATGGCCGGCAAATCTCATTTGCATAGATGATGAGGTAGGTTGAACCTTTTAATACTCAAATGTTTTATGATCCATACATGAAAGTTATTCTTACATTTACATTTTCTTATTTACATGATGATCTTAGACTCCTACAAAATCCAAATCAAAAGATGATAGAATTATTGTGCGGGATACCAATTCAGCTGCATCAAAGAAACAGGTACTACTATAATTACATGATTATCGTGTTATACATTAATTACTGAACTTATATATGACTTTTAGGTTCATGATCAGCAGTCGCAACAAGTCAGCAAGGGTAAGATGCCTGAAACTTCCAAGGTGCCCATAAAAGCATTTGTTCCTCGATTTAGGATGTGCCTTGAAACATATGTGGGAACATCAGATGTGCCTGAGGGTGGCATCCGTCAAATACATATGGACGAAGGTATTTTCGGTTTTGAATATCTCGAAACAATTGCTAAGGAGGATTTTGATCAGGTTTTCAATCATTCTGAATTGGGCGTCGGTGTTATGCATTCATACATCAGGTAATTCGATCCATTTTAATTAAATAATTGAACATTTTAAAATTTGCTTGTTTAACTGAATATTCTAATGTTGATTATGTTTTTTTAGGTTCTTGTATGACAAGTTGTTGGTCCCGAATGAATTGACTTCAGTATTCGCATTCTTATCTGCTAGTTGTGTCAACTCACGGATAATAGACCAGACACCAGATACAGTCAAAGAGTACACAGTGCAGAGATTTATGCGTGCGACTACGGAGAAGTTGTTCTTGTTGCCATATAATACTGGCAATGGGTTAGATTTTATTCTAAATTCATTTATTATAATTGTTCGATTTTTCCCTTTCTATATAACATTTCCGTCTAAACTGTTGTCTTATTTTATAGTGGACATTGGTTGTTGGTCGCGATTAATCCGAGGAAAGAAATAGTGTATTATATAGATTCATTGGATGGCGATATAACAAAATATGAAAATCTGAGGAACATGGTTGATACGTAAGTAATGAGATATACTGTTGTCTTTAATTATATATCTTTATTTATTATGTGACATTGTTCTAAATATGTGTTTATATTATGTTAGCGTTATACAAATATTCAGAGCACAAAGAGATGCAACGGTGCCAAAAAGTAAGGCTAACAACATCAATTGGATCAAAGTGGAGGTATATTTTCCCATGTTTGACTGTTATAGTGGTTCTACTTGATAAAACTATTTAAACTATATATCCTGATAAATGTTCGTTTGTTTTTTCCATTTACAGTGTCCTCGGCAGCGCAATGGTATTGACTGTGGATATTTTGTATTGCGCTTTATGAAGGAAATTATTCTTTCTAGTCAACTTGAGATTCCAGTCATGGTATGGATCAATTCATTATATAAGTTATATGATTCATTTTGATAATTATCCGATACTTCATCTGAGTAATTAGTTTTAAAATTAAATCTTGCATGTTCTGTTATATTATATAGTATTTTGATGAATTCAAGTGCGCTACTTACACGAAAGCAAAATTGGAAGAAATTAAAGAGGAATGGTGTCAATTTATTCTTGGGTTGAGAATTGTATAAAGTTATCGGATTGGAAGAATTGTAATTATATGTAAATTGAATGTATTTGTGATGTTGTAATTCTGAGGATCGAATTTTGTTGTAACATATTTAAGCAGGTTTATGTGTATTAAAATGTTTATGAACAAAGTGATGAGTTACAATGTATCCAAAGTTTTGAATTGTATATATAAGGCCAAAGTTTTGAATTGTATATTTAAGGCCAAAGTTTTGAATTGTATATATAAGGCCAAAGTGTTGAAATAAAGGCCTGAATTATAAGCAGGTTTGTGTGATATAATCAGGTTGTTGGTAAGTATACAAAACAGGGTGAATATTTAAAAAAAAAATTAAAATCTGGGATATTAGACAGCGCTTTTACAAAAAAGCGCTGCTAAAGGTCACAAACATAGCGCTACAAAAGCACTGCTATAGGTTTGGAATGGGGGGTCTAAGACAGCGCTTCTAAAAAGCGCTGCTAAAGGGGGGGTTATGGCAGCGCTTTGTAAAAGCGCTACTAAAGGTGGGCTCTAAGACAGCGCTTTGTGAAAGCGCTGCTAAAGGGGGGGATGGTTGGGGGAAATATGCAGCGCTGCTAAAGGGGGGGATGGTTGGGGGAAATATGCAGCGCTGCTAAAGGGCTATAAAAGCGCTGCTAAAAGTGCTGCTGAAGGGAGCCTTTAGCAGCGCTTTTTCCATAAAAAAAGCGCTACCTTTACCTTTAGCAGCGCCACTTTTGGCAGCGCTTTAAAGCGCTGCTAAAGGTCTTTTTTGGCATAGTGCACACATTAAGTCAATGTTGTTATTGTTAGCTTATCATAACTTAAATTTTGTTCTAATTATAGGAGTTTAACGACATAACACCATACTCAAAAGAAGATATAGACCACATTCGATCATGTTGGGTCAGTACCTTCTTATCTTGTTTTGAATCTCGAAAACAATAGTTTTTCTTTTTTTTTATAATCTTAATTTGTATATGTACAAATGTTTTGTCATTTTAATATGCAAATATGTAAATGTGTGTATTCTGTCTTAATGAGAACAATGTAAATTTGTACATTTGGTTTTGAAAACAATGATAATTTGTTATTCTGTGTTTACAAGATTTAAAATGATATGATGTATTCCAATTCTGTCACATATTTTGTAATTTTTGTGTAAAAATAAGATTTAAAACAATGTAAATTTGGTATTCCGTATTTACAATATTTATAATTATATGATACAGGCCAATGAAAATGAGATTTAAAACAAATTATATATGATAATAAATAAGATTTAACCCCTCGATTATTATTTAAAACCGAGGTAAAAATATGCCTTATTACCTTAGTTTTTAAATAAAATCGAGAGTTATATGGCGCGTGCAACACAATTTAGAAAATAAAAAAATGTGTTTGCTAGGGATTGAACTAGTGAGCGTTTACTTTCTAACCTCGGTTTAAAAAAACAAGGGGAAAGGGCAAGTTATCATGTCACCCTTTGTTACCTTGCATGTGTAACCGAGGTAAAGGCCATTTTGCGACCGAGGTAAGATGTGTTATTTGTAGTAATGAAGCCAGTTGGACGCAAATGGATATTCTCAGTGAAATATAATATGAACGGGAGTGTGAACAGGTATAAAGCTCAATTGGTGGCAAAAGAGTTCACTCAGTCTTATGTGGTGGACTATGAAGAGACCTTTGCATCTATAGCAAAATTAAACTCAGTCTGTGTTCTCCTTTCCTTGGCCGTAATTTAGCATTGGCTACTTCATCATCTAGATATAAAAATTATTTTCCTAAATGGCAAACTTGAAGAAGATGTTTACATGAGAATACCACCTAGACTTTAGATGTCAGAAAACTCAGGCAAGGAATGTAAGTTTAAAAGATCATTATACGGGCTCAAGAAATCCCAACGTACTTGGTTTGATAGGCTTACATAAGTGGTTAGGATGTATGGTTTCTCTCAATGATAAATAGACCACATAATTTTCTTAAAGCATTCATAGGAAGGCGAGGTAACTATCTTCATTATTTATGTAAACGACTTTATTATTACAGGTGATGATTGTAGTGGAATTGAAGGGTTAAAATTGTTACTAGCTAAGGAATTTGAAGTCAAAGACCTTGGTTAATTAATATATTTTCTTGGAATGGAAGTGGCACGATTAAATTTTGGAATTTATTTGTCTTAAAGGAAATATACTCTTAACTTACTTCAAGGAACGAAGATGTTATGATGTTGACCAGCAAACACTCCTGTAGATGCTTTTGATTGGCTGCATTTTATGGAAAAACATTGATGGATGTATGAATGTCATGACTGATGTTATGACATACATAATGAGTATTCAGCAGGGTAAGTTTGGATAGCTAAGAGCAAGTTAAGTTGGATGTCATGTTGGATGTTATGACATCAAGCGTATGACATCAGGGCGCGCAGGTTTTAGTTTCTGGTATTAGCTCAGGCTATACTTCAGGAAACATTTTAGGAAGCCTAGTTATCTCAGGAGACATATCAGGCATTGCTGAGGATAACATGGAATGCCGCTGACCATATTGGACGTGCGCAGTTTCATGAAAAGAGGTTTATCTTGGGTAAACCTAACTTCTGCACAAAGGCCCAAGGACTGTATGCTGCATATATATACAGAAGTAGCAATCCTATTTGAAGATAGTTCTTGACAGGGTTTCAGAGAACGTGTATTTGTGAGTGAAGAATTCTGTTCTTCATGTGGTTTTTGTGTGTCTTAAGAATACTTGTAAACCAAGCAATTATCTTTTGTATGATTGCATTGGTTTAGAGTTCTTAAGTTGTCTATTAAGTGTGTCACTCTAAGCTTTTAAGCAAGAGTGTTGTGTCACTTGATCAAAGCTGTGAAGCAAGATCAAGGTGTGTTTGAAGTGTGTTTTATTTGTAACTTTGAATTGGTTTATATCACTGCTGTGATTGAGGGGGAGTGAGTTCGTAACTCTAGTCTAGTGTTAGGCTGAAGTGTCATTGGGTAGGTCTTAAGTGAAGAGTGCAAACTGGTTGTTTGACTCTGAATTAATTCTACTAATAGTGAATTTCCTCCTTGGCTTGGTAGCCCCCAAATGTAGGTGTGGTTTGCACTGAACTAGGTAAACAATTACTTGTGTTATTTATTGTTTTCATTTACAATTTGTCGTTAAGTTTTGTAGTCTGTGTTACAGTGGATGTCATGGTATCCGTGATAACATCCACTGTTGGGTACCTAGAATTATAATTGGTATCAGAGCAGGCACCCTGCCTGTTATTTTCTGGGTGAGATCTAGGGAAGATAAATTCTGGTACTATGGACAAGGATGTAGGATTCACAAATAGACCACCAATTCTGGATGGATCAAATTATGACTACTGGAAACCTAGGATGATAGCCTTCTTGAAGTATTTAGACATCAAGGCATGGAGAGCTGCCAACTCAGGATGGGATCATCCAGTGAAGACTGATAAAGATGGATTATCTGTGTTAATACCTGAGGAAGAATGGACCAAAGAACAAGAGGCCTTGGCTCTTGGGAATTCTAAGGCCTTGAATGCTCTATTCAATGGAATAGACAAGAACATTTTCAGACTGGTGCATCACTGTGAACTGGCCAAAGAGGTTTGGGATACCCTCAAAACAACTCATGAAGGCACCTCAAAGGTCAAGATGTCAAGATTGCAGATGCTGACCACTAAATTTGAAAATCTGAGAATGAAGGAGGATGAGACTATTCATGAATTCTACATGAATATTCTTGAGATTGCCAATACCTCAGGAGCTTTAGGAGAAAAGATGTCTGAAGAAAAGCTTGTGAGGAAGATTCTAAGATATTTTCCTAAGAGGTTTGCCATGAAAGTCACTGCTATTGAAGAAGCTCAGGATATAAGCAACATGAAAATGGATGAACTCATTGGTTCTCTCCAAACTTTTGAGATGGAAATGTGTGGTCAGGCTGAGAAAAAGAACAAAAGCATAGCTTTTGTATCAAACACTGTAGAGGACCCAGATGAAGACAATGATGGAAGCAAAGAGAATCTCTCAGAAGTTGTAGCTATGCTTGGAAGACAATTCAACAGACTCATGAAAAGGGTAGATAAGAAGGGTAAACTTAATGTCAAGAACGTCTCATTTGACATTAACAAAAAAGCTAAGTATGAAGAAAAGTCCAACCAAGGTAAAGGAGCTCAGTGTTATGAATGTGGGGGATATGGGAATATTAGAGATGAATGTCCCACCTATCTCAAGAAGCAAAAGAAGGGCCTAGCAGTCACTTGGTCTGATGGAGATTCTGAAAGTGAATCAGAAGAAGAATCAACCAAACATGTCACTGTTCTAAACAGTGTATGCATATCTAATGGTGACTCAAGTGAAGATGATATGACTTTTGATGAACTTGCAGCCTCATATAAACAACTATACATCAGAAGTGCTGAAGTATGTCAACTAGGGGAGAAGCATAAGAAAATTATCAAGAAGTTGGAAGTTGAGAAGAAGGAGAATCTTGCAACCATTGACTCACTCAACGGTGAAGTCAAAATATTAAACTCCAACCTTGATTAGATGACAAAATATGTCAGGATGCTAAACCCTGGGACTGACACTCTAGAAAAAATACTACAGAGTGGTCAGAAAGTAGGAAACATGTCTGGACTGGGATTTGTTGGTGAACAAAAACCCACCTTGGGATTCAAGAAATCAAAGACTGAAAATCATAGACCAAACCGGATGTCACGACCGATGTCACAACATCAGAAGAACAAAAACATGGATCAGGCAAGGAGAAAGTCCCAAAGGTGGAGGTGTCACTACTGTGGTAAATTTGGACACATAAAACCATTTTGCTTTAGTCTCCATGGATTTCCTAGTCACTCTCATCAAGATGCTTCTGTCAAGAAGCAACAATGGGTGACAAAGGAGGTTGGTCTGATAGCTCATACTTCTTTGAGAGTGTCAGCTAAAGAAGACTGGTATTTTGATAGTGGCTGTTCTAAGCACATGACTGGAATAAAGAATCTATTGGTGGACATCAAACCACATTCCACTAGGTATGTGACCTTTGGTGATGGAGCAAAAGGGGAAATCAAAGGTGTTGGGAAACTAGACTGTCCTGGAGTGCCTAACCTAGACAATGTATTGCTGGTGAAAGGACTGACTGCCAGCTTGATCAGTATCAGTCAGCTCTGTGACCAAGGAATCAATGTCAACTTCACAAAGGGAGAATGTGTTGTCACAAATAGAGATAAAAAGGAAGTCATGAGGGGATCTAGGTCTAAAGACAACTGTTACTTGTGGGAGCCTCAAATCTCAAGTAACTCCACTATCTGTTCTATGGCCAAAGAAGAAAAAGAAGTCAAACTGTGGCATCAAAAACTTGGACATCTTCATCTAAGAGGGATGAAAAAGATCATTTCCAAGGAAGTTGTGAGAGGAATTCCAAAGCTGACTATTGATGAAGGTAAGGTCTGTGGTGAATGTCAGGTTGGCAAGCAAACCAAGATGTCACATCTAAGAATTGGCCATCTTGCAACATCCAAAGTTCTTGAACTATTGCACATGGACTTGATGGGACCAATGCAGGTAGAGAGTCTTGGTGGAAAAAGTTATGCTTATGTAGTTGTTAATGATTACTCCAGATACACCTGGATAAGTTTCATTAGAGAAAAATCAGATGTATTTGAAGTCTTCAGAGAGCTGTGTATCAGACTTCAAAGAGAAAAAGAATGTGGTGTGGTCAGGATCAGAAGTGATCATGGTAAGGAGTTTGAGAACTCTAAGTTTGCTGAATTCTGCTCATCTGAAAGAACCAGTCATGAATTCTCCTCCCCTATTACTCCTCAGCAAAATGGAGTAGTGGAAAGGAAAAACAGGACTATCCAAGAATCTGCTAGAGCCATGATTCATGCAAAGAAATTGCCTATGCATTTTTGGGCTGAAGCAATGAACACAGCCTGCTATGTTCACAACAAAGTTACCTTGAAAAAAGGAACTACCTCCATTCTGTATGAAATATGGAAAGGAAGGAAGCCAACTGTGAAGTATTTTCATGTATTTGGGAGCAAGTGCTACATCTTGACAGATCGTGAACAAAGGAGGAAAATGGATCCCAAAAGTGATGAAGGTATTTTTCTGGGATACTCTATCAACAACAGAGCTTATAGAGTATACAACTCCAGAACAAAAGTCCTGGTGGAGTCCATTAATGTTATTATTGATGATGGGCATGAAGAAACCAATGTCATAGACGATGTTGGAACATTCCTTGAGACACCTGCTGAGGGTATGGTCAATGCTGAAGATACTCAAGTTGTAACCCCTGATTTTGAATCAGAAACTCCCAACAAAGAACCTTCTTGTCAGGATCCTAAAAGATCATCCCAAAGATCTTATCATTGGAGACCCCCAACAGTGGGTGTAAGGACCCGAGCTAGAGAAATCATCTCAAACTCATGTTTTGTGTCCAAGATGGAACCAAAAAATATGAAGGAGGCTTTAACTGATGAATATTGGATCAAGGCCATGCAAGATGAATTGGAGCAGTTTAAAAGGAATGAAGTGTGGGAATTGGTTCCAAGACCTGAAGGAACAAACATCATTGGAACCAAGTGGATTTACAAGAACAAGTCTGATGAACAAGGAGTTGTAACTAGAAACAAAGCTAGATTAGTGGCACAGGGTTATACTCAAGTTGAAGGAATTGATTTTGATGAAACTTTTGCACCAGTTGCAAGACTTGAGTCAATCAGACTATTGTTAGGAATTGCCTGCATCCTGAAATTTAAACTATTCGAGATGGATGTGAAAAGTGCTTTTCTGAATGGATATCTGAATGAGGAAGTATATGTGGCACAACCCAAGGGATTTGAGGATCCTAACTTGACAGACCACGTATACAAGTTGAGGAAGGCACAATATGGATTGAAACAAGCTCCGAGAGCTTGGTATGAGAGATTGACTGAATTCCTTACCACCAATGGATACATAAAATGAGGGATAGACAAGACCCTGTTTGTAAAGGATGAAGGTGGAAAAATCATGATTGCACAAATTTATGTGGATGACATAGTGTTTGGAGGGATGTCAGACAAAATGGTAAAACAATTTGTCAACCACATGCAATCTGAGTTTGAAATGAGCATGTGTGGAGAATTAAATTACTTCCTTGGATTGCAAGTCAAGCAAATGGAAGATTCTATATTTATGTCCCAAAGTAAATATACCAAAAACGTAGTCAAAACGTTTGGGATGGACAATGTTGGCCACAAAAGAACACCTGCACTCACTCATCTGAAGTTATCAAAAGATGAAAGTGGTACTAGTGTCGATCAAAGGCTGTACAGAAGCATGATTGGAAGCTTGCTATATCTAATAGCCAGCAAACTTGATATTACCTTTGCAGTTGGTGTGTATGCTAGATATCAAGCAAATCCTAAAGTGAGTCACATAAATCAAGTCAAAAGGATTCTCAAATATGTGAATGGAACTTGTGATTATGGTATACTTTACTCTCATGGGTGTGATCCTACTTTATCTGGGTATTGTGATGCTGACTGGGCTGGAAGTGATGATGATAGAAAGAGCACCTCTGGTGGGTGCTTCTTCTTAGGGAACAACCTCATATCATGGTTCAGCAAAAAGCAAAATTATGTCTCATTATCCACTACTGAAGCTGAATATATAGCAGCTGGTAGTAGTTGTTCTCAACTGGTCTGGATGAAGCAAATGTTGACTGAATACAATGTTACTCAGGATGTCATGACATTGTACTGTGACAATCAAAGTGCTATCAACATTTCCAAGAATCCAATTCAGCATAGCAGAACCAAGCATATTAATATCAGGCATCACTTCATAAGAGACCTTGTGGAAGACAAAGTGATCACCCTAGAACATGTGTCCAGTGAATTACAACTAGCTGACATTTTTACAAAGGCTCTAGATGCTGCTCAATTTGAGAATCTAAGAGGAAAATTGGGAATTTGCATGTATGAGAACCTATAACAATTACTAGCCAGAGGGAGTGTTCAGGATAAACGATGTTTTATTGGAAAAAACTTGGTCCAACCTGCGTATTTAATGCATTCCACACCTTTAACCAATAAAGCTCGGCATTCCACACCAGTTTTCTTATTCCTCATCCAATTCACTCAGTTTCCCTACTCTCCAAAATCTCTCTCAGACCTTCATTCTCAGTCTCCGCTCAGCATCAAAATGTCTTTCCATCATGGTGCCTCTTCATCCAAGACCCCTCCCAAATTCTTAGCAAATGCTTCTCCCACTACTGAAAAGTCCAAGGGCAAGTATCCTCCTCCCATTGCTGACGAACTTAGGCGCACCAACAACAGGGAAAGCTCAGCATACGTGGATAAATCCAATAAGGAAATTGTCGATAAGATTCTCCAGAGAGGGTTATCTGTGCATGGCATAACCATTCCTATTGCTCGCATTGATCCTCCTCACAGATCTGATAATGCACATGGCTCCAGCAGTGCAACTAGACCCGAGAAAGATTCTGATGACAATGATGAGGATGTCTCAACAGATAGTGATGACAGTGACTCCAGCTCTTCTGAGGAGGAAGATTAATGGTGTGGGAGACTGATGTGTGGCTCAGGATGCTGTTTGCTTGGGTTGATGATGGTGTGTTGCTGGTGTGACTAGTTCTTTTTGTTTCCTTTCTCAAATTTTGATCTTTATTTGACAGCATGAATTATTGTATTGCTCATCATGAGTTTTATGTTGTAATAACCCCTAACATCTGTGCTTCCATACTTATTTTGATCTATACTATTTAATTAGTTTTGATATAAATTTGTGGCTAAAAAGGGGGAGAAATGGTAGTAACTGCAAGGCTAGATTGATTCGTGTCCCTCACAGGTGGAAGACTTGTTGGTTGTTGTGTGTTATTAGCTAGAATTGTGTGAGTTTTGGCTGAAGCTGCTAAGATGTGTGTGTGTTCCTTGATGGAACCTAGTAGTAGTATAGCTGCTAGATTTGTGTGTGTCTGCAGCGTGTTTGCAGAATGTGTGTGGTTGTGCATCTTTTCAGGGGGAGTAGCACAGGATGTTTCACAGAAAGTTGTGACCTCTATAGTTTAGGCTAACAGGTGATTGTGCTCACAGGTGGATGTCATCCTAAATGTCCTGACATCCATAATTCAGAGCAGTCTGGATAAATATGTGTGACTGCAGGTTGTACAGGTTGTGCTTGCACTGATGTGTTGTGCATCAGTTGAGGGGGAGTATCACAAGATAATCCACAAATTATTATGATACATGTAGTATGGACTAGCAGGTAGTTCTTAGGGTGTGAAGATGACTCTGATATGGTAATATAACTGTGTATGTTGTTAGCTAGTAGTTTTCCTGCATATATGGTATGATTTCTGCTGCTTGTGATCTCTGATATGGTAACAGAGTGTTTTAGCCAAAAATTTGTCAAAGGGGAAGTTTGTAGATGCTTTTGATTGGCTGCATTTTATGGAAAAACATTGATGGATGTATGAGTGTCATAACTTATGTTATGACATACATAATGAGTATTCAGCAGGGTAAGTTTGGATAGCTAAGAGCAAGTTAAGTTGGATGTCATGCTGGATGTTATGACATCAAGCGTATGACATCAGGGCGCGCAGGTTTTAGTTTCTGGTATTAGCTCAGGCTATACTTCAGGAAACATTTTAGGAAGCCTAGTTATTTCAGGAGACATATCAGGCATTGTTGAGGATAACATAGAATGCCCCTGACCATATTGGACGTGCGCAGTTTCATGAAGAGAGGTTTATCTTAGGTAAACCTAACTTCTGCACGAAGGCCCAAGGACTGTATGCTGCCTATATATACAGAAGTAGCAATCCTATTTGAAGATAGTTCTTGACAGGGTTACAGAGAACGTGTATTTGTGAGTGAAGAATTATGTTCTTCACATGGTTTTTGTGTGTCTTAGGAATACTTGTAAACCAAGCAATTATCTGTTGTATGATTGCATTGGTCTAGAGTTTTTAAGCTGTCTATTAAGTGTGTCACTCTAAGCTTTTAAGCAAGAGTGATGTGTCACTTGATCAAAGTTGTGAAGCAAGATCAAGGTGTGTTTGAAGTGTGTCTTCAATTTTATTTGTAACTTTGAATTGGTTGATATCACTGTTGTGATTGAGGGGGAGTGAGTTGGTAACTCTGGTCTAGTGTTAGGCTGAAGTGTCATTGGGTAGGTATTAAGTGAAGAGTACAAACTGGTTGTTTGAATCTGAATTAATTCTACTAATAGTAAATTTCCTCCCTGGCTTGGTAGCCCCTAGATGTAGGTGTGGTTTGCACTGAACTGGGTAAACAATTACTTGTGTTATTTACTGTTTTCATTTAAAGTTTGTCATTAAGTTTTGTAGTCTGTGTTACAGTGGATGTCATAACATCTGTGATAACATCCATTGTTGGGTACCTAGAACTACAACTCCTATGGAATGTAATGTGAAAATATGAGAGAAAAAAGAGAGGCCACCAACTGATAAAGAGATGTATCAAAGACTGGTTCAGAGACTTATCTACCTAACCCATACACAACCAAATATTGGTTTTTTGTTAGTATGTTTAGCCACTGCATGAACGATCCTAAAGAGACTCACATGAAAGAAGTTAATCGTATTCTACAGTATCTCAAATAGGCACCAAGGAAGGCACTACATTTCAAAAAGGACATAAGCAGAAAAATAGAAATATTCACAGATGCAGATTGGTGACATGCCGCAAGTGCACGACTAATGTCAGAGTAGTAAAAAGTATCGAACCTCATAAACCATGGGTTAAGTACCAATTTCTATCCTATCGGTATAAAGCTAGAGCATCAAAATTTGTGTTTTAATAAATGAAATAGAAAAGTTCTTATAGTAGAACAACTTAAAAACAGATAAAAATTATATAAAACAAGTAGGACATATTTTTATGACTCATATCTTAAACTTCTCCACATGACACAAACACTTATATTACGGGAATTTCGACTCAGTTTATAGAAAAATAGTTAAAATATAAATACCTGCTCTTGCCAGCATATTGCCCTACCTCTAACGAACGGGGCGCTCATCGGCTCTCACTCACACAAAAACGTTCATTAGTGGTCTTTACCTTTGCACAACTATTAAAAATGGGGCATTTCTAAACTTCATCCAATCACTCTCGCGATTTCGGATTTAACTGTTTAAAAATCAGCTTTCCGGTATTGCCTATACCCTCTCGGCGCAAGTCAAATACCTAAAGGAAATACTCCTACTCTCGTAGTAAGTTTTGAAAAACACTCAGACTTTTAAAATAAAAAAGGTTAAATTCCCGTAACTGGCCTAAGTCATGTGAGTAATCAAACGATATGGTTCATAACCCTTAGTCCATAGAGGACTACTCGTTCATATTCAGGAACATTTCAATCAAAACATTAATCGTGAATAAATACATAATCAGTAAAAAAATGATTAAATTAGTAATTGAGAACCTCATAAATGAAAAATCAAATTTTCAATTATAAAATGGATCCAACTGCTCCAATGGAGACTTGTACAAAGTTGTAGAATGAAAAGCATGAAAACAAAACAGAAATTAAAAATTGGATAAAAACTCAAGACATGGTAAGAGTATCCTAATATTCAATGCCAATTACAAGTGATTAAGATGATATTCAACCAAATAAAGAACCTTGAAGTGGAGAGAAATAGGCCAAAAAGGAAACAAATTGGGAAAACTCGCCCTCTTGTTATGGGTTCCCGTAACAGGCCTCTATTTTTTGTACGGAGACGTCTCAAAGTGGATTTTGTAACCCTTGACGTTAGCTTTCATTTTCCGTTGGTCCCACGTTATTTTGATTTACAGCGCTCTAGATATGATCAAAATACCACAGGTTTATCATGATGTACAACATGCTGAAAAATATACTTTGTGAATCCTTCTGACAATTCTCTGTGTTCTTTTTTCCGTGTTTTATCCACTTTTTGCCCTTCCTTCGCTTGGAATGCTTATTATGACCTGAAAACAAAACAAATACAATAGCAAAGCGTAAAACATGGTAAAGTGAAAGGAAAGCGAATGAAAATGGTAAAATATAAAGGAAAAACAACTAATAAAAACGATATAAAAACCACTTATGAAACTCCCCTAAACTTATTGTTATTTGTCCGCAAGCGACAAAGTTGCACAACAGATTTTTGGATCAAGAACTTATGAAAATGAAACACGTTGGTATTCATACATGAGTTTTTGTTTCAATCGGCTAAGGTCTAGTTATTTTGGTAATTATTTGTTAACGAGGGCATGACAAGAACTATAACACCCTGTATAATATATATCTAGAATAATACCATACAAGAGTTATTATCTTGACTGACACCAATCATAAGTGCCTATTGACATAATTTACATACTCGACCATTTCTAAAACATAAAAGACACCCTATGGTGCAAGATATGGAAAATTTCCAAAACAATAAAACTAAGATCTAAGTACAATATCCTTCATTGTACGAAATACACAATACACAGCGCACAGTGGAAAAATCATAATCTAAGCTTCTCTTGAAACATCCGAGCAAAGCTCCACATGCAAACTAAACCTGCAAACAATACACGAAAAACAACAATAATAATGGGGTGAGATAATAATCTCAGTGAGTTCTCCTATCTTATGGGTTCACTTGGCTCTACAAGGTTCTAGTCAAATTCTATCTCAAGTCAAAAGGGAAAGGGATAAGAATTGAGTTCACACAGTTCACAATGTATAGAAACATGCCTCTTGAGTTCATCAACTCAAACAATCTCTAGTACGAAAACCATACCAAGGCATTTTTCCTTGGCCAACCCTACGTCTAAAGTTATCGACACGGGTCATGGATCCTTGTAGCATACTTTGACATACAAATGGATTCAGATTCAAGGTTAATTTCACATAATCGTCACTTCCCGTAGGACCATCCTCATCTTGAGTCTCTTACCCATAGGCTTCATTCGTACTACATACGGGAATCAAATTTATGAAAGTAATAGTGTGCATATCCCAAAGGAACTCTACAGAAGCATCACTCTTGGGAAGACACAAATAGGGGTTCTTTCCGACTATGTGATAAAGGATAACATAACATCAAATGAATTCAGATTCTAAAGGATAACATCAACCATACGAATCATCTTTTCCCATGAGAGCACCCTCATCTCAAGCATTTTATCTGTAGGTTCCATTCGTTTATGTAATCACTAAGGATAGCGTGATTGTATTCTCCTTAACCATAAACAACACAACCATTAGTTAACACACCTAGGATACACACCTAGGAATCCTTGCATATGCCAATGATACACACCTAGGAATCATTGCACAAGCATTGTCATCTATGTTATTCATCACGACCTAATTATCTTACTAATTCATTTCATTAATTAACATCAAGAGTTTCCTCGCCATTCTTATAGTCTTTTAAACATGTTATCACACAATCAAATTCACACACACACACACACACACACACACACACACACACACACACACACACACACACACACACACACACACACACACACACACACACACACACACACACACACACACATATATATATATATATATATATATATATATATATATATATATATATATATATATATATATATATATATATATATATATATATATATATATATCATGCATAAACACATACAGTAAAATAGTATAATGCATTAAGCATAAACATCTTACATAAGGCATAAAATCATCATTATTCTTCTACCGACATTCTTGGTTAATTTATGGTCAGATGATAGATAGGTCTTTTGGAGCCAAGCCTCTCACTAAAGATCAAACCAATCACATAGTGCTCAATACAACACTAGGTGTTCATCTTTACCTATTCATATAATATTCCACATTATTTAAATTTAAAGCCACCCTATCAAGCCAATGCATATAGCCAATCCGACTGTGCCTCGATCCGAGTTATGGTTCAAAAGTTATGAAGGAAACAAAATGGGAAAAACTGTACCCTGCTATGGTTGCACATCGAACCTTGGGCAAGGCTGACTCGCTTTCAGTTTGCACAGTGAACTCCGGGGGAGGCATGAAAATTACGGGCAGTGGCAAAGGCCTCAGTGCTCACTGTGCGAGCTCTGGGCGAGTGTTCACCTTCACCTTGCTTTCGCTCGCAGTTCGAACATGACAGACTGTCACAATCACTTGCAGTTCGCTAGAGCTTGCAATGCGTACCCTGTGATTTCCAAAATTTCCAGCAATAATATAGTCAGTTCCCAAATGGGTTTCTTCATCCCACTCTTACCCAACTCATTACCAACAAGGACTTAACTTATATTGTATCAAAGCAACACAAATAACATAATTAACAACATATTCACAGGAATCCATTTCCACATAAAACCTAACCCACCATATTCTCATGTTTCTCTCTAATGCTAAAATAACTAATGGAAATCACCTCTAAAACAAGATGAAGATGAAGAAGATTGATGATAAAGACGATGCATGGTGAAGACTTCCTTTTCTTCCACTTCTAAGTTTTTTTGTTTTTTTTCCCTTTCTCCTATTTTCTCTTCTTTCTCTTACAAAATTTCTTTCTATTCTTCTTTTTTTTTTCTTTTTCACCAAAATAGTTAATGACCTAAATATCACCCTTTGATATTTTGTCATTTAACACCAACTGACCAAATATTAGAGTTACCAAAATATCTTATCTTCTACTTATTAATATTGGTATACCTCTTTTATCAATAACTACTCTATTGCTCTCAACTGACACCCAAAAGAGCATTTAAGGAAATATGGGGTATTACAAGAACACAGACTGCAATAAAACCATGGCCCTAAGTCTCCCTTTCGGTCACCTCTCCAACTATGCTTTAGGCTTAAGTCTCTTTTTCGATTTTCTTCCCCTTTCATTCAGACAATCATATTAAGGTATTTACAATTATTTTTCCCTCACACGCACAAGATTGATACAAAAACTTTTTCTGGAAACCTTTTTATTATTTTTTTCTTTTCACACACATTGGCGTTTATTAGTCCACTTTAGAATGACAATTGAAACTCAACCGCCATTAGGCTAAATAACCGGGTGAGGGTTACCCAACTTAGAATGATTAGTTGTCTTTATTGCCTCTATTCAATTATTTTTGGTGCCCAAATATTTGTTTTATCAACCAACCTTGTACATGTAAGTCTTTTAATCATGTCGGACTATCAATATAAAATAATCGGGGAACCTAAGGTGTTCAGGTCATACATAAGTTTTCAAATTTTCCCAATGTCCCTATTCCTATCCTCTCTTCCTTTAAGCTCTTTATACTTTTTCAACATCCCTCAAAATCGAAACTTGTCATAAAAAAATTTCATGGTCTTAGTACTTGGAAAACTACGAAAAATAGGTCTTAATGCATCAATCAAACTAGAAAATTAGAAATCAAGAGAGAAACATGAACATAAAAATACAATAAATAAAATTTCATTAAAATAAATAATTACCCCCCCCCCCCCCTCCCAAACTTGAACTAAACATTATCCTTAATGTTTTAGCGCAAGCAAAAGGGAATAGAATTCACAAGAAGCTCACTCGGAAGGTAGGAACCGCAACATGATTTGTTGCATCATGGCTTAGAAATCATTCAAGACTACTCCTTATCTTGTTTGCTCCTTTTTCATGAGCTTTTTATTAACTAGAAGAAAAAAATAAAACAAAAAAAAATTAGTGCAAAAAACTTGGGTTCCTTCCCACAAAGCGCTTTGTTTAAGGTCATTTAGCTCGACCAATGATGAGGCACACACTCATGGTGGCTTTTTCAAACAATGATTCCTCAACCTCGCTCTCAATAGTATTAGGTGTCCATGCCCACTTATCAAGCCATCTCTCGTATCCACTAGTCTTTTTTTTCTTCTCCCTATGGCATAGTTTATACTTCTTAACATGTGAGGATGGTTCTGGTTCTATCCTAAGTATCAACTTTTTGAATTTGGATTTAATCCTTTCATCCCCCACCTCAAAGGTCAACCTTTCCCTCTTAACATCAGTAATTTTCTCGGTTTCATGGTCCTTTAATATTCTCTTTTTAGATTGGACTTTGGTTAATGGTACATTGATAAGGATCTTTTCCACCATCTCCAGATACTTATTGGATTGGTTGTCTACTTTAGCTTCCACCAATCTTTGCAAGAAATAAAAATTTGGCTTATAGGGAGGAGGAGGAGAAGGATAAATGTTTTCTTCTCTACCTCTTTGATGACTTCCTTGTCGGGTGGCATTGGTAGATTTTCCTCACTCTCCACCTTTTTCTCACTATAACTCTCAATTTGTTTTTCATTTCCGGTTGTTACAACATTCACATGCCCATTGGGGTTTTGCTCAGGCTGCCTCCAAAATAATTCGTGAGGGATGGAAGAAGCAGTTTGTTGTTGTGTTACTTGGGAGATTTTAGTCTCCAACATTTTGGCATGGGTGATAACATTTTCAACCTTAGTGTTCAACTGTCTAAGTTCCTTAATGGTGAGGAGGTTTTGATTTCTAAAATATTCATGCAGGAGAGTTTGTCTTGCCACAAAACTCTCTATTATATATTCTAGGTTAGAGTGAGTTTATGTCTCAATGACATTCTCCATTGACATTTCAATTTTGGGTTGTTGGTAATTTAGTGGTTCATCAAAATAATGGGGCTGGTTATCATAGTGAAAATTTTAGTGATCCATCCACCTTGAGTTATAGTTATTGGGATAAGAGTTTTCATGGTTATTGTTCACATAATTGAACATATTTTTGACGGACCCCATGTATACCACAAAAGAAACAACATAAAAGAAAAAAAATGTTCTAATCTCTAAAATAACATATTAGAATAATCAAAACGAGTTCCTCACATACAAGGGCAGCGAGAGAACTACAACAAACAAAAACAATAAAATAAACAGAAAAATAAGCTTTATTCTCTATGATGATCAGACAAAATTTCAATATTAACGCAATCGGTCCCCAACAACAACGCCAAAAACTTGACACGCCGCTAGTTCACGACTAATATCAAAGTAATAAAAATTATCGAACCTCCAAGACCAATGGTTAAGAACCGATTTCTATCCTATTGGTGTAAAGCTATAGTGACTAAAATTTGGGTTTTAGTAAATGAAACAAAAAAGTACTTATAATATAACATCTTTAAAATGGGTAAATATTATATAAAACAAGTAGGACATATATTTATGACTCCTATCCTAGAATTTTCCACATGACCCAAACACTTATGTTATGGGAATTTTGACTCAGTTTATAGAAAAATAGTTAAAATAACAACATCTGCTCTCGCCAGCGTATTGCTCTACCTCTAGCAAATGGGACACTCGTCGGCTCTCGCTCGCGCATAAATGTTTGTTAGTGGTCTTTACCTTTCTACATCTATTAAAAATGGGGTCTTTCTTAATTTCATCTGATCACTCTCGTGAATTTGGATTTCACTGTTTAAAAATCAGCTTTTCAATATTGCCTATACCCTCTCGGCATAAGTCAAATACCTAAAGGCAATACTTCTACTGTAATACCTTGTATTTAATAAAATGCTCTAAATAATATTAGTTGAGATCAGATGGGTTCCAGTGTGTTCTGAGAATTATTTGTTGGGATAATTAGAGTAACTGATAAACTCAGAATTTACTTAATTAATATTATCTAACTCTGAGGTTTTATTATTGGTACATTAGAGACTTTTGGATATTCTTTTAATTGGACTTTTAACCAAGTTGGAGTTACTAACTTCTACTGATATATTTCTAAATATATTTTTCTTTATTTTCCTTACCCTTCCCAACTTTGTGGAATACGTGTGAAGGCATGGCTTCTCGAAGATTTTGATGACGACAAACATTCATCATCTAAAGGATGGTTAAAAGTATTTCAAGAGTTCAAGATCAAGATCAAAGACCTTCATTATCAAAGAATTATATCAAAACTTGATGAAAATTTGAATATGGTTTTAACGCAAAGAAAAGGTATAACATTTAACCTTTATATAGCTTATACAAGTGTTCAAAACCCTCCTCATTTCTTTGCATGTTCATTGGAAAAATATTTTGCATTTTCAAAACCTTTATGCCACTGTTTATAAGTTTTTTTGGCAAAACTAGGTCAGAGTAATCGGTTACCCTGAAGGAGTTTTCAAATTTTTTAAAAGTTGAAGCATGTAACCGATTACCCATTTGGGGTAACCGATTACCACTGGCACTGCAGGCCAGAATGTTGCATCTCTTGGCAGAAACTCTCATTTTTCTTTTCCACTTGAACCATGGCAACCCTTGATCATTTTCACTCTTTTGTAGAGGTGCTTAGAGGATATAAAAACCTCATAATCTCAGATTTTGAAATTCACCTTCTTGCAAACAAATTTTTTCAAACTTTTATCATCATTCAAACTCTTAATTTCCAAGTGTGAAAATTCCGAAATCTTCAAAAGAGTGAAACCTTGCATTTGAACTTTCATACAAATCATTTTTAAGTTTCACTCTACCATTCAAGGACACTTGTATATCCTATATAGAGTTTGTATGTTCAAAAAGAAGATCAATCATTTGATTGATATTTGAAGATCAACTTCAAGCACTCCAACAAAATCAGAATTAAATGTTTTACTCATTACATCTTATTTTCAGGATTGTTGAACTTAAGATTGTAAGGTTGTATTCCTTGTTGTTCAGGATTGTCGGAAGCAAGAGATTTAAGTTTGAGAGGATTGTTCTCATTTCAATTTTTTGTAAAATCCAAGAGGATTATTTTTGGTGTAATTGTTAAAGTCTTGCATAGAAAGACTAGGATAGTCTTGTCTAAGGATCTAACATTATTGAAAAATCTTTTTCATGTTGAAAGGGGACTGGAGTACTCTCAGATTGTAATGGGAACCAGGATATATCATCGTGTCAGTTACATTCTGCATTTATCGTTTTCATCTCTTAGTAATCTCTAAGGAAAGTAAAACTTGAAACCTTCGAAAAATCCGGAAAAATTTATAATGACCTAATTCACCCCCCCCCCCCTCTTAGGTGCATATCTTACTAACAATTGGCACCATAGCTGATTATAGGTAACTTGTTCCTATTGATCCAGCATGGCTTCCACTAGCGTAAATCCGGTTTTCAAAGATGGCGGAAACAGTAACAAACCTCCTATATTTTCTGGAGAGTATTTCGACTTTTGAGAAATTCGTATGAGAGCATATTTAGAATCTCAAGGAGAAGGAATCTGGGAAACTATTGAAAATGGTCCTCATCAACCAGTTAGTGTGGTTAATGGTGTTGGCACTCCAAAGATTAAAAGTTCATACAATGAAGATGATAAAAAGAAAATACTTGATGAGAAGAAAGCAATCAACATATTATAAAGTGCATTAAGCATGGATGAATTTTTTCGTGTTTCACAATGTAAATTTGCAAAGGAAATATGGGACACCTTGGTGGAGACTCATGAAGGAACCACTAAAGTCAAAAGATCCAGATTGAATACTTTAAGTCAGGAATATGAGATGTTTTGCATGCAACCCAGAGAATCCATAGTTACTCTTCAGAAAAGATTCGTGCATTTGACCAATCACTTAATAGCACTTGGTAATACATTTTCTAACGATGAACTGAATCTCAAAATTCTTAGATCCTTGACAAGAGAATGGCAACCAAAAGTTACATCTATATCAGAAAATAAAAGTATTTCTACCATGACTTATGCATCGTTGTTTGGAAAGCTTCAGGAACACGAATTAGAACTTGGACGGCTTGAGAAACATGAACATCAAGAGAAGAAGTCCAAGGGTATCATATTGAAAGTGAACCTAAAAGATGATCAAGATGATGATGCACCAGAAGAAGATGAAACTTTTATGCTCCTAGTTAAAAGATTCAGAAAATTCTTTGGTAGAAATGACAAGAACGCTAATTTTGCTAAGAGAAAGAAAAACTTCAAGAAAAATGAGGCTTCCACTTCAACACAAGAGGTTACATGTTACGAATGTGGTAAGCAAGACCACATGAAGCCCGATTGTCCAAAGTTTTCAAAGAAAAGAGGATTTAAAGGAAAAAAGGAATCAAAGAACAAAAAGGCATATCTTGCATGGGACGATAATGACATAAGTTCTTCATCCGAATCGGGAAGTGATGAAAGCGTAAATCTCGCATTGATGGCTACCCACAACTCCGATGATGAGGTTAGTAACAAATTTTCTCTTTATGATAATGATGCACATGATGTCATAAATGAACTATTGAGTGAATGTAAAAAATTGTGTAAAACAATATCTTCACAAAAGAAATAGGTTACATCCTTAGAAGAAAAAGTTGATTCTATGGAAAAAGAAGTAAAAGATAAGGAACAAAAGAAAATTAGTGAAGATAAACAAGACATGGTTTGTAAAAATTGTGAGTCACTTTCTTTCCAAATTGTTCAACTAAAAAGAGTCCTTGAAAGATATGAGAAAGGACAAATTGGATTAGAAGGGGTCCTTAGACAATAAAGGTATTCCAATGATAAGAGTGGACTTGGTTACTCAAAGTTTTCAAAACCAAGTTCTAGTAAAACAATAATTGTTAAGGCTAGTGACAACTCTTCTAAAGAGAAAGTGAACAAACCTAAGAATGTGCATCAATATCCTAAAAAGAAATCATATGTTCCAAGATATAAGAGCGATTTTATTCCTACTTGTTTTTATTGTGGAACTATTGGCCATACACCTAATGCTTGTTATGTTAGAAATTTTAGTATAACAGGTGGGAATTATGTGTGGGTTAAGAAAGGTACTAATTAAGAATGACCCAAGGAAATTTGGGTACCTAACAAGAAGTAATTTGTTTTGTAGGTTTGCTTGAAAACCACTTCAAATCTATGGTATCTTGATAATGGTTGTTCGAAGCATATGACTGGAGACATAGATAAACTTTCAAATCTAGTGCTTAAGGCCAAGGGTTTTGTTACCTATGGAGACAACAACAAAGGAAAAATTATTGGCATAGGCAAAGTTGTAGCACCACCTTTCACATCCATTGAAGATGTACTTTACGTTGAAGGACTAAAGCACAATATTTTGAGTATAAGCCAACTTTGTGACTAATGCTTCAAAATCAAATTCACCAAAGATGAATGTTTGGTAGAAGACGAAGTAACTCATGAGGTAAAACTCAAAGGTAGAAGAATTGATAGTATTTTTATGATTTATCTTTGAAGGTAAAATGTCTTATGGCGAACAATAGTGATTCATGGTTATGGCACAAAAGGTTTGCTCACATTCATATGGAGCATTTGAATAAATTACTAAAGCACGATTTAGTCATTGGCTTGCCAAAGAAAAAGTTTGTCAAAGATAAGTTGTGTGATGCTTGTCAAAAAGGGAAACAGACCAAATCAACTTTCATATCCAAAAATATGGTGTCCACTACAAGGCCACTACAACTATTACATATTGACTTATTTGGTCCATCAAGAACACGAAGCTTCAGAGATAATGTGTATGCTTTAGTTATTGTTGACGATTTCTATAGATATACTTGGACATTATTTTTGGTGCACAAAAGTGAAGCATTTAAGTCGTTCAATAAATATGTGAAGCCAATTCAAAATGAGAAGTCACTAATAATTTCCTCCATAAGAAGCGATCATGGTGGAGAATTCTAAAATGCTCCTTTCGAAGAATTTTGCGAAGAACATGGAATTTCTCACAATTTATCGGCACCAAGAACTCCTCAACAAAATGGTGTTGTAGAAAGAAAGAATAGATCATTGGTGGAACTTGCAAGAACAATGCTTAGCGACTCAAATCTTCCAAAATATTTTTGGGCGGATGGGGTAAGTACGACATGCTTTGTAAGTAATCGTGTAAATATTAGACCTATTCTTAAAAAGACTCTTTATGAACTTTTTATAGGCAGAAACCAAACATTGCTTACTTTCACATATTTGGATGCAAGTGCTTTGTCTTGAACAATGACAAAGACAATCTTGGTAAGTTTGATGAAAAATCCGACGAAGGTATATTTCTTGGTTATTCTCTTTCAAGTAAAGCTTATAGAATTTACAATAAACACATTTTAACTATTGAAGAATCAATACATGTAAAATTTGATCAATCTAAGAATTAAGAAGAACCAAGTCAACAAGAAGAAAATGAAAATGATCTACATATGGAATGGAGAACTCATAGAGATTATCCAATTGACAAAGTAATTGGTGATATTAGTTAAGGAGTTACAACTAGACTAAATCTCAAAGATGCATGCTTGAATATGGCGTTTGTCTCATAAATTGAACCTTCCAAAGTTTATGAAGCCTTAGGAGATGACGAATGGATTATTGCTATGCAAGAAGAGTTAAACCAATTCGAAAGGAATCAAGTTTGGGAACTTGTTCCTAGGCTAAGTAACAAACTCATCATCAGTACCAAATGGGTGTTTAAGAACAAACTTGATGGTAATGGAATAATTATTCGAAACAAAGCAAGATTGGTGTCCCAAGGGTATAATCAAGAAGAAGGAATTGATTTTCAAGAAACATTCGCTTGCAAGGTTAGAAGCTATTCGTTTATTACTTTCTTATGTGTGTTCATTGAATTTTCAGTTATTCCAAATGGATGTCAAGAGTGCGTTCTTGAATGGCTATATCAATGAAGAATTCTATGTCAAACAACCCCCTGGCTTTGAAGACTTCAAGAATCCTTCACATGTCTTTAAGTTGAAGAAAGCTTTTTATGGCCTAAAGCAAACATCAAAGGTTTGGTATGATCAACTTAGCAACTTTCTTTGTGAAAGAGGATTTGAAAAGGGTAAAGTAGGTAAGACCTTATTCATTAAAAGGATTAAGGACAACACTTTATTGGTTCAAGTCTACATTGACGACATCATATTCGGTTCAACAAACAAATATCTTTGTGAGGAATTCTGATTGATTATGCAAGGAGAGTTCGAGATGTCTATGATGGGAAAGATGAACTATTTCCTTGGATTACAAATTAAGCAGTTTAAGGATGACATCTTCATCAACCAATCCAAGTATTGCAAAGAGTTGTTGAAGCGATTCAACATGGATGGTTGTAAAGCAATGTCTACTCCAATGGGATCCGGAACTTATATTGATCAAGACGAATCTGACATTTCTATTGATGTTACTAAGTATCAAGGTATGATTGGTTCTTTATTATATTTCACGGCAAGTCATCCTGACATAATTTTCAATGTGTGTTTATGTGCCCGTTTTCAAGAAAATTCGAAGGAGTCACATCTCACCGCTGTTAAAAGGATCATGAAGTATCTCAAAGGAACGACCAATGTTGGGTTATGGTATCAAAAAGATAGTATATGTGATTTAGTTGGTTATTCTGACTCAGATTATGCCGATTTCAAAACTGATAGAAAAAGTACAAGTGGAACATGTCACATACTAGGAAATGCTCTAGTATCCTGGTCTTGCAAAAAACAAGCATGCGTTGCACTTAGTACAATTGAAGCATAATACATTGCAGTAGACAGTTGTTGTGCATAAATTCTATGGCTCAAACAACAACTACATGATTATGGACTAAATCTCGGATGCATTCCATTACGGTGTGATAACACAAGTGCAATCAATATAACAAAGAATCCTGTTATGCATTCAAGAACAAAGCACATCGACATACGATATCACTTCCTACGTGATCATGTACTTCAAAAGGATGTCGAAGTCACCTTTGTAGATATACATAATCAACTGGCATACATCTTCACAAAACCACTCGCTAGAGAAGCATTCTACAAAATTCGAAGGGATCTTGGCATTTTAGATGAAGGTGACGTTTGAATCTTCCATCAATATTTCAATATTTTTTAAAAACAATGCCAAGGTACACATTTTTAGCTTCTTTTAATGAGTTTTATATATGGTTTGGTTCACCAAAAGTTGCATTTTGACTCAATATGTAATATTAATTTTTATGTGGATGAAAATATCTTGTATTTAAAGAATTATAGAATTGTTGTTTTTGTGTGCATGGTAATCGGTTACGTCTAGTTGGTAATCGATTACCCTGTTGATTTTTTCAATTCCAGTACGCGTTTTGGTTCAAGCAACCGACTACCCATTCTTGGTAATCAATTACCACTGCTATGTTTTTGAATTTTTTTTTAAAAACCAGAATTGAAAAAGTTGTGTTTTATAATTTACTTTTTGTCTTTTGTCTTCCATAAGCACTTATTTCTCTAACTTTTCAAAGACAACATTGGTACTCTTCACTCTTTGTCTCTCATTAAGTTCACTCTTCCACTCACTTAAACTCCATTCAAAATCATCATTAAAACCCACTTTCTTTTTCCCTAACAAAATCCCTTAACATTTCTCAACATATCTTCTCACACCACTTCAACTCCAACCCGAAAATCCCTTTTCCAACCCTAAAAACTTCAAGCTTCCATGGCTCTAAAAGTTCAGAACTAGGGAAAGAAGAAAATTGGTGAAAGCAGCTCCGATCCAGTTGAGGAAGAGCACATGCAGACTGTCAAAGCTAGAAGGTTGGATTTTGATATCCGGAATTTTCCTCTAATGCCGGTAAAAATTTTTAATCTTAAAACTTTTCCAGCTCATAGTTTTTATTTTCCTGCTTTGTTAGAAACTCAAGGTGTTGTTAAGGTTATCAATGAGTTTGGAAATATTTATCCTGATCTAGTTAAGGAATTTTACTCCGACTATGATATTGGTCTTAATGATTTTGGAGACTTGGTAATGCAGCCTAAAGTTAAGAATGTTGTTATTTCAATGGACCTTAAGGAATTAGGAAATTGTTTAGGAATCCCTTTTGAAGGATAAGAAATTAGATATGGTATTCAACTTGACACAACTCCATGGAAAGACTTTTCAAGTATGAACTATTACATTGAAATATCAAGGATTACTCAAGAAGAACTCATGATTCGGCAAAATCCTGATTCTTCTAGAGTGTTTAAGCTGGCCAAAAACTTAACTGTTTGTGATAGAATGTTGCACTACATCCTAACTTATGTGCTTGTTCCTAAACATTCAAATCATTCACAAGTAGGAGAAATGGAGGTCCAACTTATTTATGCAATCAAGAATAAGCTGCAAGTTAATTGGTCATATGTGGTTATGCATCATATGTGACATGTTCGATCTCTTTCTGGTGGTCTTCCATATGGTTGATTTGTATCAAAGATTTTAGAATCAAGTGGAGTTCTTCTTCAAAGAGAACCAAAGACCTTGATGTCAGCTAAGGTGAATGAAATCAATGTTTCTACTGCACTGAAGAATACAGGAATCATTCAAGGTTCAGACGACAAATTTGTGTACAAAGATTCATCTTCCTCCTCTTCTACTCCATCCATTCCTGAAGGAGGCTTCACCAACGAAATGTTGTACAAAAAAATGTGTTCTATTGAAGCCAGAGTGGATTTCAATCAGAGGGAACATCGGCGTGATATGGTTGCTGTGAGGAAAATGTTCAAAGATTTTTCTAAAGCCCAGCTTCGTGCACAGCCCCCTGAAGAAGAGACTGAAGAAGATAATGATGATAATGAAGAAAGAGAAGATGAAGACACCAATGACATGTCCGGATGATTAAACTATTTTTCTTATGTTCTTGTTCTATTTATGTACTATTGTTTATGTTAGGTTCTATTTTTTATCAATACTATGTTTTATGTTTTCAAACTTTGCTCGTCCACGTTATGTACTAAGTTTGTGTTGTTTGTTTTATGTCTTGTTGTAATCTCATGTGATTTTGTTGTTTCAATATTTCATTCAATTACTTTTCCCATCTTTTTTGTTAATGAAAAAGGGGGAGAAGTGACTATGTTGTATAGTATTGTTGCTTTTCTAACAAAAGTTGCAGAGTTTCACAGACTTCTCTAAAATCGTGAATTAAGGGGGAGCATCATCCAAGTGGAAGCTTTTGTTCGAGTAGTACAAGGAACTTCAACTTCCAAAGTAGTTGTCATCATCATAAAGGGGGATATTGTGAAGGCACGAATTCTCTGAGATTTTGATGACGGTAAACATTCATTAGCTCAAGGATGGTTAAAAGTATTTCAAGAGTTCAAGATCAAGATCAAAGACCTTCATTGTCAAAGAATTATATCAAGACTTGATGAAAATTTGAAGATGGTTTTAATGCAAAGGAAAAGTATAACATTTAACCTTTATATAGCTTATACAAGTGTTCAAAACCCTTCTCATTTCTTTACATGTTCATTGGAAAAATATTTTGCATTTTCAAAACCTTTCTGCCATTTTTTTTAAGTTTTTTGGAAAAATTGGGTCAGAGTAATCAGTTATCCTATCCTAATAATCGATTACCCATAAGTAATTTTCAAATTTTTTAAACATTGAATCATGTAATCGATTACCCATTTGGGGTAACTGATTACCACTGGCGCTGCAGACCAGAATGTTGCATCTCTTGGCAGAAACTCTCATTTTTCTTTTCCACTTGAACCATGGCAACCCTTGATCATTTGCACTCCTTTATATAGGTGTTTAGAGGATATAAAAACCTCATAATCTCATATTTTAAAATTCACCTTCTTGCAAACAAATTTTTTCAAAATTTTATTATCATTCAAACTCTCAATTTTCAAGTGTGAAAATTATGAAATCTTTAAAAGAGTGAAACCTTGCATTTTAACTTTCATACAAATCATTTTTAAGTTTCATTCTACCATTCAAGGACACTTGTATATCCTATATAGAGTTTGTATGTTCAAGAAGAAGATCAATCATTTGATTAATATTTGAAGATCAACTTCAAGCACTCCAACAAAATAAGAATTAAGTGTTTTGCTCATTACATCTTAAGGATTGTTGAACTTAAGATTGTAAGATTGTATTCCTTGTTGTCCAGGATTGTTGGAAGCAAGAGAGTTGAGATTGATTGGATTGTTCTCATGCCAACTTTGTTTTAAAATCCAAGAGGATTGTTCTTGGTGTAATTGTTAGAGTCTTGTATAGAAAGTCTAGGATAGTCTTGTCTTAGGATCTAACATTATTGAAAAATCTCTTTCATGTTGAAAGAGGACTGGAGTATTCTCGAACTGTAAGGGGAGCCAGGATATATCACCGTGTCATATACTTTCCGCATTTATCATTTTCATCTCTTAGTAATCTCTAAGGAAAGTAAAACTTGAAACCTTCGAAAAATCCGGAAAAACTTATAAGTACCTAATTCACCCCCCTCTTAGGTGCATATATTACTAACAATATGTAGTAGAAAGAAGGAAACAAAAGGTAGTAATAGAGGAAAAGAAAGAGAAGAAGTGGAGGAAGTAGAGAAAGTAGAAAGAAAGAAGAAGAAACCCTACCTAAAGAGGAATCATCACCACTCATCATCAAATCATTTCATCTTCATCATCAACAACTTCTTCATTAAAGGCGGGTTCTAGGTAAAAACTCAAGGTTAGAGTATTTAGATAGAATGAGAAAAGTTAGGTTATGGTGTTTTTGTTTATTTTCCATGAGAAATATATATTTCATGTTACATTCATGTTATTGTTGTGTGTTTATGGTTTAAAATGTTATTTCATGAGTGAATATGTCAACATTGATGATAAATTGAGGTTAGGTAAGAATGGGATTGGAAACCCCTTTGGAATTGTCCTATTCAGCTGGGCAGATTATAGAATTAGCAGGGTTCACACTGCGAGCTCTAGCAAACTGCAAGCGAACATGACAGTATGTCATGCTCGCACTACGAAGCGAGGGCGAACAAAAAATGAGTATTCTCTTAGAGCTCGTGCAACGAGCAACCAAGGCTTTCACTATTGCCATATTTATTTTTAGCTTCACTAAAAGTTCGCACAACAAACTCAAATCGAAGGAACTCATCTGGCTCTTGCACTACGAACATGACATGGTTTTCCATGTTTTGTTTTGATGCTTTCTTGGTTGGTTCACATGCACATTTATTGTTACCATGTATTGTTTACATGAATATTATGAGTATTATGTATGCTTATTATGGATGTTTGTTTGGTCATGAAGTTGATAACCTAATGTAAAATACTAAAGGAAAGTGAGGAAAAACCCTTAATGGAAATTAAACGGAATTTAACTAGGGTATGATAAGTAACTTAGATGATGATACTTGTGTATTTGATGCCTAGGTATGCATCCTTGACAATTGATTGTCTAGTGGAGAGGTGAGGCACTATATGGAAAATGTGTTGGTTTTGTGTTACTTTGAGAATAAGATGAATGTGTCGCCTTGCGATTGTCGAATACAATCATGGTTATGTTGTGATCATGTATCCGGAAACAATCCCTTGAAATGTTTCGTTCTAAGAGTTGAGGCTTATGTAGAGCGCTCCTCCGGAATGTATGCACTATTACTTTGTCAAGTTTGATTCCCGTGTGTAGCACGAATGTAGCATACAAGTAAAATGCTTGAGATGGAGGTATTCCCATGGGAACCGATGATTCATGTGGAAAGCACCTTGGATATGAATCCATTTCGTATTTCAAAATACAATACGAGGATCCATGACCCGGTCCGAAAGTACTAGGCTCAAGAGAGGATGGGAAAAAGGGATACCTTGGTATAATTTCCGATTAGTGATAGTTTAAGTTGTTGGACCCAAGCAACATGTTCCAATATAGTGTGTTTTATGAAATCAAACCCTTATCTCTTCCCTCTTTAGGGTTGCGTTAAGATTTGGTTAGAACCTTTTAAAGCCGAGACAATCCATAAGATAGGAACCCACCGAGATTATTATCTCGCCCCATGTTGTTGATTATATTTTAGGTGCTTCTGTTCCGTGAAGGGTAAGGATAAAGCAATTTGATATCCTTACTTGTTTTGGCAGTTTTTGATGGCGTTGCTTCCATTTTAAAGACTCTATTTTGAGATCATTGTTATGATATAGTTCTTAGTTATTTTGGACATCTTGTATATGTTTATGCCACTTCTAGTACTTTAGTATTTTGGGCATGTAATATGTATAATGTGTCACTAGGAACTTATGAATATTTCAGTACCAAATTTACAATCATGTATAGTATGAATTATTCTAGACTTATATTATATGTGAGTGTTACAGTTGGTATCAGAGTAGGTCGTATCCTCAACCTAGCCATGAAATATCATTAGTGTTTCCTTCTGCTTCATATGTGTGTGGACATCATTGTAACGAATGTTATATTTATAGTATTGAGCCTGATCAACTTGATTCTATTTATATAATGTTTAAGCAGATGATTGACGGACGCAGAAGATGTGGTAGGCCCGCAAATCCAACATTTGACTTGAATCCTTCGGGTAGTAACGAGAATTTCCAATGACCCCAGTTTGTACAACAGATGTAGCAGCAACATAATCAGTTCATCCAACAGATGTTGCAACAGCTGAACGAAGGTCCTCATTCTACAGTGGTTTCACTAGAAGCTACAGGTGGGAGCTTCCGGGACTTTTTCCACATGAACCCTCCAAAATTTCATGGCGGACTGGACCCAATGAAAGCTCACGAGTGGGTGTCGGATGTGGGGAGGGTCTTTTTAATTGTACCATGTAGTGAAGAAAACAAAGTGGTATTTGCTTCTCACATGTTGAAGTTTCCCACTATGAGGTGGTGGAAAAGTTCTTCGGACTTTATGACTATTCAAGGTGTTCCTAAGGTGTGAGAAAAATTAAAGACTACCTTTATGGATAAGTACTTTCCTAGCTCTTTGAGGACTCCGAAGGAGTTTGAATTCCAACAGTTGAGATAAGGTAATATGAATGTGGCTGCTTATGCTGAGAAATTTAAGGATATGGCTGCTTACTCTAGGCATGTCGTATATGCTCCAGATGAGAAATTGAAGATTGATCAATTTCTGTTTGGTCTAAGGGAGGAAATCTCTCATAGTGTGTCTCAGAGAGATTTTACTACTTATTCTGAATTACTGAGATAGTGCTATGTAGCTGAGCATAGCCTGAAGAGAGTTAAAAAAGAGAGAGATGTGGCTAGAGTTGGTCAGAGAGATCAAGAAATACCAAGTCAACAATTTAGGCCTAGACAACAACCTTCAAGGGGAAGCAGGTGCAGGATGCTAGACCTAACACTCCTCGTTCGTGTCGTAGTTGTGGTAAGAACCATTTTGGGAGATGGACCAATGGAGGAACGAAATGTTATCAATGTCAAGGAATGATCCACATTGCAAGATATTATCCCCATAATAAGAACCAATTTCAAGGGAAGAATATCGACCGAGTTTATACCTTGGATGCAAGGAAAGCAAAGGGTGACAACTCTTTGATTGCGGGTACGTGTTTCGTGAATGGGCATCCTTGTTTTGTATTGTTTTATTGTGGAGCAACACACTTTTTTGTGTCGATGCAATGTGTGAAGCGATTTAGGTTGCAATCTATTCCTTTGTCTCTTCCAATGGGGGTTACTAGTGCCATGGATGAGATGTTCAAGACACCTTTGATTTGTGAAAACTATGTGTTATCGGTGGATGCTAGAGTTTTTCACATTGACCTTATTTGTTTTTTGCTAAAGAAGGTTGATGTAGTCTTGGGGATGGATTAGATTTATGCTGATTTAATATTTATTGCTTGTGATGAGAAGTTAATCATCATTCCGTCCAGAGAAGCTACTCCGAAGAATGTATTGACTATTATCTTGGAAGGTACAGTTGGCATGGTAATTTCTTATTTCAGAAGGAAAAGTCTGTTCTTTTGGTTCTCACTAAAGAGGCAAGTAGCGACCTGAAGGTTTTGCAAATCCCTATAGTTTATGAGTTTCCAGATGTTTTCCCCGAGGATATCACTTCTCTCCCTCTAGATAAGGAAGTGGAATTCTCTATTGACCTGGTACCAGGAACGACTCCTATATTCGTTTATCCGTATCGGATGGCACCGCTTGAGCTAAGAGAGTTGAAGGAACAATTGGAAGATTTGTTAGCCAAGCATTTTGTTAGACCTAGTGTTTCACCCTAGGGAGCTACAGTATTACTACTAAAGAAGAAGGATGGTGGAATGCGTTTATGTATTTATTATTGTTCGAACCGCAGTAAAATGGAAAGAAGCAAAAATTAAGTTTTGGAAGGATTCCTCTGGGATTTATATCGTCTCCATAGGGATCGGTGCAAGGGAAAGAACGTTGTTCAACGGTCTATACGTTTTTAAGTTTGTGGTGATTAAATTTATTGAGAGATCAAAGGTGCCACAAATAAAGGCATAAAATATAAAGACGGAAAATATAAAGTAAAGACTTTAAAATAAACAGGGCCTTGTTGGCATTGGATCTCATCAATTGATAACACATGTATTCTTCTGACCAGTTAAACACAAATCAATGATTCGTCTAATATTCTCATGTATCACCCACAATAGAGGTTATGTCTAATGCAACATCGAGAGAACAATCATATTGTCTCATCGGTGATGTCTCACGCAACTCAACAACACAAAGCATTAAGAACAGATACACATGCAAATGTTAAGCCTAAATCTATGTCTAGAGTTTAGAACCTAACAGATTTTCATCCTAGATCCAGATCTAAATAGTATATTTCTATAACGGTACAAAACAATGTATAAACAAGTAAACAAGGATAACATCTATATCAGATAAATGATTGATTCATATAAAACGCCATGATCAGAATACGTAAATACGTTTAACCCTTTTTATATGTATTCAACTAATTTTCCAAATGTAAGTGAACATAGTTCTTCATCTCTATTATCACGCATCTTCGCAATACCACTTGTGTCAAAAACATTATCATGGTCTTTATAGTATTGATCGCTACTCATGCTAATAATCAACATAATAAAATAAAATTGATACTAGTGAATATCAACTTACAAGACTGTGTCAAAAGTTTTCTCATTGATAGATGAATATCTTAGATCTAAGATTTGAAAAGGTTTTGTCCAATACTCACAACTAAGAAATCAAAGACAACATCAATATTGAATCAAAACTAGTTCATAATACATTGATTAGATGAAATACATAAGGTATCAATAGATTACATCCAAACCCAACAAGAGATTGAAGCTCTTACCTTCACCCTCTTAGGGTTTGTATTTCTCTCTCAAAAATATGCTTTGAAAATGAAGAGAGATACAAGTTTATTCTGAAAACATCTCCACTAAAAGTTTTGTCCCAAAACATATATGTGATATTCTAAAAAGTGAGAAAAATACATATATA
Source organism: Lathyrus sativus (assembly GCA_963859935.3). Lineage (NCBI taxonomy): Eukaryota > Viridiplantae > Streptophyta > Magnoliopsida > Fabales > Fabaceae > Lathyrus > Lathyrus sativus. The sequence continues at coordinate 522,783,029 of OZ012735.1, read as the reverse complement.
GAAAAATAAAAATTTGTCTTGTTCGTCTTGCGAACACCTTCTTCGCAATGGGAAGTCCCTTTTAAGGCACTTCAAGTGCCTCAGGAACAGTTAAAACGCCCTTGGAAATGTCTAAGTTCGCAGTGCAAACTCATTCTTCGCACAATGAACTTCTTCGCTACAGCTTCACACAATGAACTTTGGGTCATTTTCCTATTGTCATCCAAAGTTTTCATCTCGCCTGAACTTCGTTGTGACCTTACACAACGAGCATTTGGTTTGACCTTGTTGTTGTTCGTACGACGAACTTGCTGATTCTTCTTCAGTTCTTTGACTTCCTTGTCCACTCCTTTATGTCTTAATCATTGGTGTTTTATCTTTATATCTTGCATAATAACAACACACATATCAAAGCATCCAAAGGTATTTGCAATATAATTGAAGAATCATACAAGAACAAGAAATAAATCCATTAAAACATGAGAAATGAGTTGAAAATGCCAAGAAATATGGGTCAAAATAAGTCACATTTGGCATTCAACAAACTCTCCCCAACTAGGTCCTTGCTTGTCCTCAAGAAAAGTATGCCCCTCATGAAAATAAGAGAATTCTTTCAAGCATTATATTCAACCAAGAAAGGATTAACGCTTCAAATTCAAACAAGAGAGATTTGCTCAAACAAGAGGGTTTGCTCAAGCATGAGAATGCGCACAAGAAATGTTCACCACTTAATAAAATCGAACAATGATATAAAATTTAGTTCTTAAATAAATATCATGCAATTTTACAAATAAAAACTAAATTCTTATGCTTGAATAAATCAAACACTCCTCTTCAAAATAAGAATGAAGAAATTAATATGTTTGCAACCGCGAAGCAATTTCACTCGTCTGACAAATAATGAAAATAAAAATCCAATTCATACATTCATTTAATCAATCAAAAATGAAATTATGGAAGCAAGAGATCACTAAGGTCTTTTAAGGTTGTAGCTTGGTCAGGTTCACAATAAAGGGTCATTTCTAAAGGCTATTGAATCGAAATTGCCAATGTAAAAGAAACATTCACTATACATGGTATTTACACATCACAACTTCTTTTCACTATTTTATTCCCTAATGCAAACCTTCTTAAACTTCCTTATTTCACATTATTTCATTCTCTATTTTTCTTTTCAAACAAGCATGTTTTTTCTTTTTCTTGTTCACATTCATATTCACAATTTTATTTTCTATGCTTGTTTGAATTTTTTTCAAATTTTGAGTAACTTACCACTTTTCATTTTACTCTCCCCAACTTGAATTCAACCAAACCTTAAGTGAATTCTCCTTACTTTTTATGGCAAGGAAGACAATTTAAAACAATATTCAAAGGTTTCAAGAATTTGTTTTAGAATCTCACAAAATTCAATGATAAACTAAACTTTCAAATTATATACACAAACCAAGTTCATCACTAAAGTTTGGGTCTAATTCGTTTAAGCTCAAAGGGGTTAGAAAATTTTCACTACTCACGGGTAATTTCTTTTTTTTTAGTTATGGTTGTGCTCAATATCAATAAATGTCTTGATCATTTCTAATGCTTCCACAAAATAAAAGTAATCAAAATATTAATCATGAATCAAATGTATTAAACAGTTTATCATTCATCCTAAGCATATAGTAAATAATGGAGGTTTCTCACAAATTGTGGTTATTAGACCTAAGTGAAACAAGCATTCAAACAAAGTTGCAAAATGAAACAAAAATACACATTTTCACAAAGCACAAAAATCATGAATCATTCTAACATTCTAAGAAGAGATACAATTTACCTTGCTTGCATTCACATGTTTAACATCCTACCATCACCATCCAAACTTGGGAAAATCTTCATTGGATACTTTTATACAAATAGCAACCAACCTAGAAGAAGTTATCATCATTCATCCCAAATCAACACTTGAGAATGTTAGAACACAGATTGGTTCTTAATAATATCTCTATGTTTTGATGATAACTATTATGAAATTTTGTAATTAAGAATTATATACTCTAAAATTTGCTTAAGAATGTTTGCTGCAGATATTAAATTAAATATCACTCCAGTAGCAAATCAGATCTGAACATAAGAAATATGCTAGACTCTGAAGCGTCAGATGCACTCATTAGAAGATTATGAACGCTGCCATCAGAAAATCCTGAGCGTAGCCTCCAGAAGGATCTGAAGCAGAAGCTCTAGAAGAATCTGAAGCAAGTCAGAAGCATCTGAACTAAAGAAGAATTTTGTATGAAGAGTTTTCAAGCATAGTTACTACAGAAGATTCTGAGAGTACTAAAGCTGCCAGTACTGAGGATCTGACTCAAATATGCTCTGAACTTATACACGCTAAAAGCACACCTGCTGCAAAGACTCTGATTCAGCAAAACTCTAATCAACATCAGAAGGCTCTGATCAAATTAGACTCTGATGATTCTTGCTGAAAATTAATGAAGAAGAATTCAAAGATTATGTCCGTTGGAATATCTAAACGACTCTTTCCTTATTTATGCTAGACACAAGAACACAGACAAAAAGGATTTCTCTGTGCTTTCTTCTTCTAGGAAAGGTCACATGATGTGAAGACAAAAAGGCTCAGACCTTTTGGTACACTCTTCTCAACGTGAAATACTCTTGGATCAACGTGCCTATAAAAGAAAGTCTCCAACCATCTTCTTCAGTTGACGTTTTTATCTGAAAAGAATTCAATATCCAAAGCTCTCATACAATTCACATTCTTTCTAGAATTAATTTCTTAGTTCTTAATATTAAGTGAAAAATCACAGTTGTGATAAAGCTTTATTAGAAGCAATATAAACACTTGTATTTGTAATTACATTTGATTGTAAGAAACCTTAAGAAGATCCAGTTAGGATCAGTAGTTCTTGAGAAGACTTTGAACAGTTGTTCTTAGTGCTTACTATTGTAATCAGTTGATTAAATAATGGATTAAGTCCTTGATTGAGAAAGGCAAATCACTCTAGGAAGGGTGGACTGGAGTAGTTGAGTTCAACGAACCAGGATAAAAATACTTGAGTTTTTATTTCTATATTTTATCTTCATACTTATTCAACCCCCCTTCTAAGTATTTTCTCACCTTCAGTTGGCATCAGAGCTCTGGTTCTGTGTGTGCTACCACTTCACAGTGACAGTAAAGATCCAGTGAGAAAAAAATTGATATATATTTGGTTGTTACTATGGCTGATAATACAATGTCTAACATTAACAACAAATATGAAGAAAGAACAGAATTAGCATTAAACCTCCTATGTTTGATGGGGAGAAATTTGATTATTGGAAAGACAGGATTGAAAGTTTTTTCCTTGGATATGATGTTGATTTATGGGATTTGGTCATAGATGGATGTGTTCATCCCATTGATGGGAGTGGCAAGAAAGTAGATAGAAAATCTATGACAGAAGCCCAAAAGAAAGAATTTAGAAATCACCACAAGGCCAGAACAATATTATTAAATGCAATATCTCACACTAAATATGAAAAGATCACAAATAGAGAAACTGCATTTGACATGTTTGAGTCCTTAAAAATGACTCATGAGGGAAACTCTCAAGTCAAGGAAACAAAGGCTCTGGCTCTAATCCAGAAGTATGAAGCCTTCAAGATGGAAGACTCTGAATCTGTTGAAGCTATGTTCTCCAGATTTCAAATACTTACAGCTGGACTAAAGATTCTGGATAAAGGATACTCTACTGCTGATCATGTGAAAAAGATCATCGGAAGCTTACCTACCAGATGGAGACCTATGGTGACTGCGCTGAAAATGGCTAAAGATCTGAACAAGATCTCCTTGGAGGAGCTAATCAGTTCACTAAGAAGTCATGAAATTGAACTTGAGGAAGATGAACCTCAAAAGAAAGGTAAATCAATTGCTTTAAAATCTAATAAATCTGCATGTAATAGAGGAAAGCTCTGAAGAATCCTCATCTGAAGATGAAGATGAACTATCCATGCTGTCTAGAAGAATAAACAAACTCTGGAAGCATAAAGGAAAGAAGTTCAGAAACTTCAGGAAGCCTGACCAAAGAAAAGAATCTTCTGGACAGAGAAGATCTGGCAAAAAGGAGGTTGTCTGTTATGAATGTAAAGAACCTGGACATTACAAAAATGAATGTCCAAAGGTGCTAAAAGACAAGCCTAAAAGAAAATCTGACAAGAAGAAAAAGGTTCTAATGGCCACCTGGGATGATTCAGACACATCTGAATCTGAATCTGAGTCAGAAGAGGAATGTGCCAATGTAGCTTTGATGGCAGACATAGAAGATCAGGAGGAAGAAATTTCAGGTTCTGAATCTGACTCTGACGCTGAAGAGGTAATGGCTAAACTCACTAAAGAAGAACTTATCAAAGTGTTATCAGAAGTTCTGAAGAGCTATAATAATATTAAGCTCAAATACAAGAAGCGTCAAAGCAATCTTGTATTTGAAAATAATATTCTCAAATCAGAAGTAGCTAAGCTAAATGAAAAGAACTTAAAATTGAAAAATGATTCTAAAATAGCTCAACGAAACTCTGATTCTGAAACTGAATCTGAATGCAAAAACATTTTGGAAAAATATGATTACAGCTTTCAGAAGTTTCTTGCTAAAAGCATAGACAGAAGCAAAATGGCTTCTATGATCTATGGAGTTAGCAAAAATAACAGGAAAGGGATTTGATATAAATCTTCCTCTGAAAAGGATTTAACTCCAAAACCTGTTGATAAAATTATCATCAAGAAAACTCCTTTGTATTCCCACTTCAAATTTGGTCACTTGAATGATATTGAACAAACACGTTCTGAAAAGAACATTCATGTGTTTAAATCTAAGGCTAGTCAGAATAAACCTTATGTTGAAAAACAAAAGGTTAGACAAACCTTCAGAACAACTAACCCAAAAGGACCCAAGAAGATCTGGGTACCTAAAAGTAAAATAATTCCTGTTGCAGATGTTCTTAGCAGCAAGGTCAGGACACCAATCATGGTACCTGGACTCTGGATGCTCACGACACATGACAGGAGAAAGGTCTATGTTCCAAAGTCTGGAGTTTAGATCTGGAGGCGATGTGAAATTTGGAGGGAATCAGAAGGGCAAGATCATTGGATCTGGAACTATTGGAAATGGTAAACTTCCCTCTATTACTAATGTTTTACTTGTAGAAGGGTTAAAGCATAACTTATTGTCCATAAGTCAATTAAGTGATAATGGTTATGATATAACCTTTAATCAAAAATGTTGCAAAGCTACTAGTCAAAAAGATGGCTCTATCCTATTTAGTGGAAAGAGGAAAAACAACATTTATAAAATAAATCTTTCAGAACTTAAGGTTCAGAATGTTAAATGCCTCTTGTCTGTTAATGAAGAGCAATGGGTCTGGCACATAAGATTGGGGCATATTAATATGAGACGTATATCTCAGATTAATAAATTTAATCTCGTCAGAGGACTTCCTAATCTGAAGTTTACCTCAGATGCTCTTTGTGAAGCATGTCAAAAAGGGAAGTTTTCAAAATCATCTTTTAAATCAAAAAATGTTGTTTCTACTTCCAGACCACTAGAATTACTTCATATTGATCTATTTGGACCAGTGAAAACTGCATCCATCAGAGGCAAGAAGTATGGATTAGTCATTGTTGATGACTATAGTAGATGGACATGGGTAAAGTTCTTAAAACACAAGGATGAGTCACATTCTGTGTTCTTTGACTTCTGTAAACAAGTCCAGAATGAAAAAGATTTCAAAATTATAAAAGTCAGAAGTGATCATGGTGGTGAATTTGAAAATAAATATTTTGAAAAAAAACTTTAATGAAAATGGCATTGCTCATAATTTTTCCTGTCCTAGAACTCCACAACAAAATGGAGTTGTAGAGAGGAAAAACAGAACTCTGCAAGAAATGGCCAGAACCATGATCAATGAGACTAATCTGGCAAAACACTTTTGGGCAGAAGCAATCAACACAGCCTGTTACATTCAGAACAGAGTGTCTGTAAGACCTCTTATAGAGAAGACTCCATATGAACTGTGGAAGAACAGAAAGCCCAACATTTCATATTTTCATCCTTTTGGATGTATTTGCTATATGTTAAATACTAAAGAAAATCTAAACAAGTTTGATTCCAAAGCAAAAAAGTGTTTCATGCTTGGATATTCTGAACGCTCTAAAGGCTACAGAGTATACAACACTGAGACACAGATTGTGGAAGAATCTATTCATGTTAGATTTGATGATAAGCTTGGCATTAAAAAGCCAAAGCAGTCTGAAAACTCTGCAGATAGAGAAGTAGTCTTCACAGACTCTAAAGGCTCAGAGGCAGACAAAGCTCAAGTGAAGGAACCAGAAGCAACGCCAGATGCCATTCCTTTAACTTCTCAGATGAACAATTTAAACATTTCTGAAGAATCAACTGTTAGAGGATCATCTTCCAGAATCAAAGCTTCTCATCCAGAGAATGTTATCATTGGAAAGAAGGATGACCCTATCAGAACAAGATCCTTTCTCAGATCATCTGAAGCATCATTATTTGGACTGGTGTTAGTAATTGAACCAACTTCTGTAGATGAAGCTCTGCAAGACAATGATTGGATTATTGCCATACAAGAAGAGTTAAATCAATTCACCAGAAATGATGTGTGGGATTTAGTTCAAAGACCAAAAGGATTCAATATAATTGGAACTAAATGGGCCTTCATAAATAAGCTTAATGAGAAAGGAGAAGTTGAAAGAAATAAGGCAAGGCTTGTTGCTCAAGGGTACAGTCAACAAGAAGGTATTGATTACACTGAAACTTATGCTCCAGTGGCAAGGTTAGAATCTATACGCCTTCTTATTTCTTTTGCTGCACAATATAACATCACTCTATATCAAATGGATGTTAAAAATGCCTTTCTAAATGGCATTATAGAAGAAGTAGTTTATGTCCACCAGCCTCCTGGTTTTGAGAATGAAAATTTTCCAGATCATGTTTTCAAACTAAAGAAATCTCTGTATGGTTTAAAACAAGCTCCCAGAGCTTGGTATGAGAGATTGAGCAATTTTCTTCTGGAGAAAAATTTCATCAGAGGCAAAGTGGACACAACACTCTTTTGTAAATCATTTAAGAAAGATCTTCTAATTTGTCAAATATATGTGGATGATATCATATTTGGATCTACCAATACTATGCTGGGAAAGGAGTTTGCTAAATGTATGCAGGAAAAATTTGAAATGAGCATGATGGGAGAGTTGAGATTCTTTCTGGGAATTCAGGTCAACCAAACTCCAGAGTGCACTTACATACATCAGACCAAATATGTTAAAGAACTTCTGAAGAAATTTAACATGACTGATAGTAAGCTGGAAAAAACTCCCATGCATCCAACTAGTTCACTAGGCAAGGAAGAGGTAAGTAAGAAAGTAGATCAGAAACTCTACAGAGGTATGATAGGATCTCTTCTTTACTTAACTGCTTCTAGACCTGGCATATTGTTCAGTGTATGCCTGTGTGCTAGATTCCAATCAGATCCTAGAGAATCACACTTGACAGCTGTCAAGAGGATTCTAAGGTATTTGAAAGATACTTCTAATGTGGGTTTGTGTTACAGAAAATCTGATGATTTCAAATTAATTGGATTCTGTGATGCTGACTACGCTGGAGACAAAGTGGAAAGAAAAAGTACTTCTGGAAGTTGTCAATTTCTAGGAAGAAATTTAATCTCTTGGTACAGCAAGAAGCAACCCACAATTGCATTATCAACTACAGAGGCAGAATATATAGTTGCTGCTGGATGTAGCACGCAGATGCTCTGGATGAAAAGTCAGCTAGAAGACTATCAGATATTTGAAAGTAACATCTCTATATTCTGTGATAATACTTCTGCTATATGTTTTTCTAAAAACCCCATTTTACACTCTAAGGCAAAACATATAGAAATTAAGCATCATTTCATCAGAGACTATGTTCAGAAGGGAATTATAAATTTAGCCTTTGTTGATACAGATCATCAATGGGCAGATATTTTCACAAAACCCCTTGTTGAAGATAGATTCAAATTTATTCTGAAAAATATTGGTATGGATTTGTGTCCAGAATAATATTTGTCAGAAGCAAATTTTACAGATGCAAAAATGCTTAATGCTCTGAAGTATTTCATCTGGTCATTTATTTATTTCCTTAAATTACTTTATTTGTGAAACTCTGAACTAACAATACTCATAAGATCTGAACGTTGGTTAACGTTTCATTTCTCAAGAGAATTCAGAAGCACATGCAAGCAAACACGTGTCACTCTGAATCTGCTAAGGTGGTGTGTACACTACTGAAAAGACGTTTGAGGTGAAGTTTGAATAGTGAAAATCTTGATTTTCCCCCCAATTTGTCAGAATCAATAAATGCTTGAAATGATTTTTATTCTTTTTCATTAAATGCTATGTGTAAACGTGACATTATCTGACTGTTTGTATGCCTAAGTGTTTACTATAAATATCTCATTTCTCACCACTTTCACACTTTTCACATCTCAAACGTTTATGCATTTCTGTCTTCTTTTCTCTCTTCACAAAAACCCTAAACGTTTGACAAAACCATCTTCAATGGCAACTTCATCATCCACTGTTGCACAATTTCAATCAACCATGGCTGCAGTTACTTCTGCAAATATGGGTGTGACTCCATATATGACTCCAAAAAGAACGTTGTTAACACCTGTTGACAAACTGGAGGTTCTCTGTGAATCAATGGTGGAATTTGATTCACTGGCTGAAAATGGATTTGAGTTTCGTTCCATTATTGACGCTCAAGGATGGGTAAAATATTTTGACAGACTGTTTGGACCAGTTTACCCCCATCTGGTGAAAGAATTTTGGATCCATGCTACTGTATACCCAAAGTTTATCTTATCTTCTGTTCTGGGTAAAGAGATAATCATCACAGAAGATCTGATCAGGAAACTCATTGGATATGAGGAAACTGATGGAGTATCTCATCTGCCAGCTGGGCGTGTGGATATGGAAGAAGTGTATGAGGAAGTTATGACTGCTGGACATGCCTCTAATAAGTTCAAAGATCTGAAGCCTGACTACAAGATCTGGGCAAAGATTTTCATGGGATGCATTCATCACAGAAAATCTACAAACTCTCCAGATTACATAAACAATGAACAACTCTACTTTATGTATTGCTTAAGTCAGAGCACCAAGGTAGATCTTCCCTACATTTTGTTCATGCATTTATGGAATCATATAAATGCCTCCAAAGAATCTGTGAAAGAAAAAGGTCAGAAGATCAGAACATGGATTCCTTTTAGAAGGTTAATTTTAGATCTTCTAACAGAAAATGGACTGGTGACTGCTCTATATGCTGCTGGGGTCACAGATGAGCTTGAATTCATTATTGGCAAACCTCTGAATGCAAAGAGTCTTCAGAGACTTAAAATTGTATAAGAACTTACATATGCAACAAAGAATCTGAATATCACTGAACTCAGTCAGAAGAGAATCCCAGTAGAAGACTACCCTCTGTTCTTTGCTGAAGAACCAAGAGAAATAATTGTGAGTTATATAGATGCTTGCAAGGCAGATGGAACGCCCATTCCTGCAGATATTCTGAAAAGAGCAAGGGAATCATTGCCTGTTGTAGAAGATGAGATCAGTAGAAAAAGAAGTCAGTCAGAAGCAGAAGTTGTGCCTGTTTAGAAGAAGCCCAAAGTTGCTGACAAGCCTCAGAAGCTGATCAAGAGGAAAGCATCTGAAGACACTCCTTCTGTTCCTGCAAAACGCATCAAGATTAAAGGTAATAAATCTTCTGTATCTTCTGTAAATAATACTGTTGTAAATGATTCAACACTTAAGTCTATTCCAAAACCACCTTCTATACAAAAATAATTTGTTCCTGCTCCACCTCACATATCTGTTCCATCTCCACAAAAATCATCCAAACCTGTTTCCATCTCAAATGTAAAACCCTCTACTACACAATCATTTGTACCAACAACAACAACAAAACCAAATCTGACTCCACAACCAGAAAAATTAGAAAAACAATCTGTACCACAACAACAAAAATCAGAAAAACCTACAGCACAATCTGAACAACAACAACATCCACCAGAAAAACAATCTGACAATCTACAACAAAAACAATCTGAACAACAACCACAACAACAACCACAACAACAGCCACAGAAACAATCTGAAACACACCAACAACCAGAAAAACCATCCAACCAATCTGCACAACAACAACAACAACCAGAGAAACAACCACAACCACAAAAACCACCATCACACACATCTGATCCTACAAAAGTTACATCTGAACCACCTTCATTTGAAACCCCATCCAAACCTTCTGAGAATCCATCATAATTAATCGACCCATATGGAACCCATATTCCTGAGACAGAGGTTCTAAACATCACACCTCTTAAAACTATTTTTGAAGTGTCCTCAACATCTTACACTCCAACCACATCCTCTAACTCATCAGAATCTGATATCCACCCAGATTTTCTGGTATCTCCATCTCACAGAGATTCTGAAGTAAACCAACCAGAACCACATGTTTCTTTTGGAACTCTTATTCCCAATCCTACTACAACACCTAACCCAGCTTCTGAAATCCTCATTCCAAATTCTATCCCAACATCTACACCAAGAACTTCTGTAACCTCTGCCTCGTGTAAACTTTTCTCATCTTATCTTCACAAACTTCCATATGGTTTGAAACTCAAAGATTTCTATGACAGATTTGAACCATCTGACCCTATCACTCCTTTCAAACCCAAACTCACCATCATTCTACCCTTTGTGCTTCAAACTTATATTAAATCAATGTCAGCAGTAGGTTCATTAGATACAAAATCATACTCTACTAAATCTGCAAAAGCTGTTACTTCTGCTAAACCTGCTACATCTGATTTATCTGCTAAATCTGATAAACCTGTTAAATCAGCCTTCAAACCTTACTCAGATAAACCATTTGATGTTGTTTCCCATGCCTCAACTGCCAAACCATGTCTACTGAATGCTCTAAAAAGATCAAAACCTGACAAATCCTCTGAAATTCCATTCATACCCTACTACCCTCCTCCTCTGATCTCCATCCATAAATCCATCTTTCCACCTGCTCCCCAACCCAGGCCAATAACCTTGGAAACTCTGTTACACCCTAGACCTAGACTAAATGTTGATCATTTATTTACAAGTTTTTTACAAGAAATACAGATGTATTTAGGTTATGTACAAAAGAAATGTTCATCAATAATGGATGCAAAGGAATCAAATATCATTTGGAATGGCTTCATCAACAGATTCAATATTGTAGCATCCAATCTGAAGAATGTATGTTCTGATGATGCGAAGCTCAGATTTGCTGAAACAGCTAGAAATCTGTTCTGGACTGTTAAGAGATCTGGACCACTGCTTCTTACAGATGCTCCTTCGTCATCAGAAGAAAATCCTGAATCTGCATCTGAAGATAACCCTCTGGCTATGACTCTGATAGAACAACCTTCTGGCTCTACTGCTTCTAACTCAAACACTCCTATGGAAATTGACTCTGTTCAAGCTTCAAAAACTGTTCCACCTTCTTCATCTGAGATCAAGAAAGAGAATCCAGATCTTGAAGATAAGATTGCAGTTCTGGAAGCTGGTCAATCAGAAATCAAGTCATGGATGGCTAAACAAGACCAGAAATCTGAAGACATGACTCAGTGGATGTCCAAACAGGATCAAAAGAATGAAACCATGGCTAAGTGGATGTCAAAACAAGAACAATCTTCTTCTGAAATCACGGATCTGTTGAAGATGCTTTTGTCAAAACACTCTTAGTTTATTTATTTTTCTTCTGATGTTTGCATCAAATGTTTGCATATGTATCTGATTACCTTTTGATGTATGAATTTTTGCTCTGAACTGAATGAATGAAGGTTTCAAAGTTTTCTCCACATGATATTATCTCATTTATTGTTTCTTTTTCTTTGTCTTTTCAAACTTATTACTTTTTGCTTATGACAAAAAAGGGGGAGAAAATAGATCTGATCTGTTTAATTAAACTTCACCAGAATGAAACTTCAGACATATCAATTTTATCTAACATAAAATCTGAGTATTTTAGAACATTTGATAAGTATACTCTGTAAAAGAAACTCTGAGTCTCTCAGATCATTTAAAAATTATCAGACTCTGACTCTGAAATATGCAAGACACTCTGACTCTCAAATGTTAAAGAACAATCAAGCTCTAACTCTGAAAAATACTCAAGACAAAAAGGGAAGTTTCTATTCCTTATTTATATTTAATTTAGGGGGAGATTCATCATCTCAGGGGGATTTATAATTATTCTATTTTCAATTAAACAAAATTTCTGATGTTTTTGTCATCATCAAAAAGGGGGAGATTGTTAGAACACAAATTGGTTCTTAATAATATCTCTATGTTTTGATGATAACTATTATGAAATTTTGTAATTAAGAATTATACACTCTAAAATTTGCTTAATAATGTTTGTTGCAGATATTAAATTAAATATCACTCCAGTAGCAAATCAGATCTGAACATAAGAAATATGCTAGACTCTGAAGCGTCAGATGCACTCATTAGAAGATTCTGAACGCTGCCATCAGAAAATCCTGAGCATAGCCTCCAGAAGGATCTGAAGCAGAAGCTCCAGAAGAATCTGAAGCAAGTCAGAAGCATCTGAACCAAAGAAGAATTTTGTATGAAGAGTTTTCAAGCATAGTTACTACAGAAGATTCTGAGAGTACTAAAGCTGCCAGTACTGAGGATCTGACTCAAATATGCTCTGAACTTATACACGCTAAAAGCACACCTGCTGCAAAGACTCTGATTCAGCAAAACTCTAATCAACATCAGAAGGCTCTGATCAAATTAGACTCTGATGATTCTTGCTGAAAATTAATGAAGAAGAATTCAAAGATTATGTCCGTTGAAATATCCAAACGACTCTTTCCTTATTTATGCTAGACACAAGAACACAGACAAAAAGGATTTCTCTGTGCTTTCTTCTTCTAGGAAAGGTCACTTGATGTGAAGACAAAAAGGCTCAGACCTTTTGGTACACTCTTCTCAATGTGAAATACTCTTGGATCAACGTGCCTATAAAAGAAAGTCTCCAACCATCTTCTTCAGTTGACGTTTTTATCTGAAAAGAATTCAATATCCAAAGCTCTCATACAATTCACATTCTTTCTAGAATTAATTTCTTAGTTCTTAATATTAAGTGAAAAATCACAGTTGTGATAAAGCTTTATTAGAAGCAATATAAACACTTGTATTTGTAATTACATTTGATTGTAAGAAACCTTAAGAAGATCCAGTTAGGATCAGTAGTTCTTGAGAAGACTTTGAACAATTGTTCTTAGTGCTTACTATTGTAATCAGTTGATTAAATAGTGGATTAAGTCCTTGATTGAGAAAGGCAAATCACTCTAGGAAGGGTGGACTGGAGTAGTTGAGTTCAATGAACCAGGATAAAAATACTTGAGTTTTTATTTCTATATTTTATCTTCATACTTATTCAACCCCCCTTCTAAGTATTTTCTCACCTTAAGAGAAAACATGAAAAGAAACAAGTATATATATATATAATATAAACAATTGTACAAAGCTCAAAAATATAAAAAGTATTGCAATGTGATTCAATATCTAAACACTAATCCTCGACAACGAAACCATTTTGTTCAAACCGCAGTAAATCGGCAAGAAGCAAAAATTAAGTTTTGGAAGGACTCCCTCCGTGATTTATATTGTCTCCATAGGGATCAGTGTGATGGAAAGAACGTCGTTCAACGGTCTCTACGTTTCTAAGCTTGTGGTGATTAAATTTATTGAGAGATCAAAGGTACCATAAATAAAGGCAGAAAATATAAAGACGGAAAATATAAAGTAAATAATTTAAAATAAAAGGAGTCTTGTGGGGATTGGATCTTATGAATTGATAACACATGTATTCTTCTGATCAGTTAAACACAAATCAATCATTCGTGTAATATCCTCATGTATCACCCACGATAGAGGTTATGTTTAATGCAACGTCAAGAGAAAAATTGTATTGTCTCATTGGTGATGTCTCATGCAACTCAATAACACAGAGCATTAAGAACTGATACTCACAAATGTTAAGCCTAAATCTATGTCTAAAGTTTAGAACCTAACAGATTTTCATCCTAGATCCAGATCTAAAGAGTAAATTTCTATAACGGTTCAAATCAATGTATAAACAAGTAAATAAGGATAAGATCCATTTCAGATAAATGATTGATTCATATAAAGCGTCATGATCAGAATACGTACATACGATTAACCTTTTTTTACATGCATTCAACTAATTTTCCAAATGTAAGTGAACATAGTTTTTCATCTCTATTATCACGCATCCTCACAATACCGCTTGTGTAAAAAACGTTATCATGGTCTTTACCATATTGACCGTAACTCATGCTACTCATGCTAATAATCAACACAATAAAATAAAAGTAATACTAGTGAATATCAACTTACAGGAATATTTCAAAAAATTTCTCATTGATATATGAATATCTTAGATCTAAGATTTAAAAAGGTTTTGTCAATACCCACAAATAAGAAATCAAAGACAACATTAATATTGAATCAAAACTAGTTCACAATACATAGATTAGATGAAATACATAAGGTCTCAATAGATTACATCCAAACCCAATAAGAGATTGAAGCTTTTACCTTCTCCCCCTTAGAGTTTGTGTTTCTCTCTCAAAAATATGCTTTGAAAATGAAGAGAGATACAAGTCTCTTCTGAAAATATCTCCAATAAAAATCTTATCCCTAAAAATATATGTTATATTCTAAAAAGTGAGAAAAATACATATATAGTAAAACAAAAACTTGTCTTGTTTGCCTTGCGAACACCTTCTTCGCACTGCGAAGTCCCTTTTTCGGCACTTCAAGTGATTTCCTTTTTCTCCTTCTTGCTTCCTCTTTTCAAGAACATTCAAAGTTATTTTATCATCATAAGTTTTTAAAGTGAGCATACCTTTTCCCACATCGATATTGCATTGACTTGTAAGCAAAAATGGTCTACCAAGAATGATAGATGTCTTTTCATCCTCAGGTATCTCCATGATCACAAAATTAACAGGAAAACTAAATTCCTCTATTGTCACTAGTATGTCTTCCACTACCCCATATGCATGCTTTATGGAGTAATTTGCAAAACTTAGACTTGCACCTGTGTTGCTGACTTTTCCAATACCAAGTTTTGAATGGATGGACAACAACGTCAGGCTCACACTAGATCTCAGTAAAGGTTACTAGCTCATCTCCCACATTTCTCTTTTTGGAGATTATCTCCTTCATAAATTTTTAGTACATGGGAATTTGCTCAAGTGATTCAAAGAAAGGAATATTTATCTCTACCTTTTTGAAAATTTCAAGTAATTTCTCAAAAAAAAAATCTCATTTAGATCCTTTTTCTTCATCCTTTAAGGACAAGGTAGCCTGATCTCCGATTTGGCCGTTTTTTATTTTTATCTTCAGTATAATTTTTTGGTGGCATAACTTCTTCTGGTTCTTTATTATTTTCTCTCACTTCTAGATCTACCTCTATTAAATGATCATCATTTTTTTCCCTTTCTCCTTCATCTTCAGCAAACTTTTGACTTCTTGTTGTGACAACATTAACATTTTTATAATTTCTCGGATTTGGTATTGTTGCACTCGGAAGGGTGCCTTAAGCTTGCATGGAGCATTGTTGGGATATTTGACCTATTTTAACTTCCAGGTTCTTGATGGATGTTGTGGTGTTCCTCTGGTTGTTCCTTGTCTCTTCTTGAAATTGGGAATTCTGAGTAACCATCTTTTCAATAGCTATTTCCTAATCCATCTTTTTAGGAGTTTGTTGGTGATATTGTTGTGGAAACTGATTTTGGATGTTCTGCTGAGATTCATAATGTTGTTGATTTTGATATTGCTCTAGACCTTGCTTTTGAGCATTCCATTGTTGATCTTTCCAGAAGAAGTTTGAATGATTTTTCCACCATGGATTGTACGTGTTAGAATAAGGGTTGTTATACCGAAGATAATTAACTTCTTCTACATGTTGAAGGTGTACAACACAATACATGGCAAAATGAGGACCTCCAAAAAATTCACAAATAACTGCAGTAACTTATTAGACTTGAGCTACCTGTTGAGTACCTACATTTAATTCCTTAAGTCTCTTTTCAACTTCAATAATCTTATTTATACTGGTGGCTGTTGTAAAATTAAATGAGCCACCAACAGCTGTATCAACCAACTGCTTCATCTTCAACCTGAGCCCATTTACAAACATTTGCATTTGTTAGTTTGATCTAGATTATGTGTAGGACATGCAACCAGGAGTTTCT